>JANTPZ010009532.1:0-15015 GCA_025593235.1 Vachellia pachyceras | reverse complement strand
CAACCTACAATGTATGAATTGGTCATCTTTTTATATTTCCTCAATTTGCACCACCCCTTCTTCCCACAACACCCATATTCCTCCCGAAAACCCTTCTGTTTCCCTTACTATTGAATTTTTAAACCCTTTCTTTGGTTGCTTTCAATTCTGTTTACTACTCTTCCCTGCCTACATTGCCGCTGGACCGTTTTCCATACCTCAACACTTTTCTATCACCACTATATCCTTTTCCACTCCGTCTACGTTCATAGTCCTCGCTTCGTCCATACTCTCTCTCTGCTTCTTTTGGAATTCCTCACATTGTTCCTTTAAGTGCCCAAATATTCCACACTTCTTACATAGCATTCCCATACTCTCATAGACAACACTCAGAACTTGCTCCTCCACCACAAACTCAGGAACTAGGGGTTTAGTTAGGTCCAGCTCTACACACATTCTTGCAAATTTTCCCCTGGTTCTTTGTGCAATGTGAATATCTAACCGAATAGCCTTTCCAATTGCATTTCCCAAGTTCAAGAGAAATTTCTTGTCAAATAGAGGAGCAGGCAAGTCAAGAAATCTTACCCAATCTACCATGGTCTCTATCTTCTCCTTTTTCGGGTTAAAATCTGGATGCCATCTTGCCACGTTTAGATAAGCATCTAATACCACCCACGGTCCTCCATTAAGCGCTTCAATGTAGTCCTCATTGTTTTGGAAACTGATTAGAAAGAAATCATTTTCTATATCGAAGATTTCGATTTCTCCTCTCCTAGACCATAGCTGCTTCAGTTTGCTTGCCATGAAATTGTAGGATGGTTGCCTTCCCATGAGTTTCACTATCAGCGTTCTTTTGAATGGCCTCTGTAGACGCTCATTTTCTTTTTCAATGATTGTGAATCGTGGGCACAGGGGATTAGAATGATCTACTCTAATTCCATCATATGGATTGAGGATGCTCTCGAAGTCAATTCCTGCTCCATAGTCATCGGCCTCTTCTTCCTCTTCATCTCGATTCCATTCCCACCAGCACTGCTTTCCGTTCACGTTCTACATCGACGACTCTGTAAGATTTCAGAGAGTGTTGTTCCCTTTCCCTGCCCATCCATCCTTCATCTCTTGCTTTCAGAGTTTGTTCTCCTGAGAACTCTTTGCCAACCATTCGAATCTTCTTTCTTCGATCCTCTTCATCCTTCTCCTCTTCCATATTTCCCCTCAATTCTCGAGTCATGCGCTTCTCTTCCCTCTGTCTGTCGCAAGAGCGTTCTCTCCCAGTGGCCTTTAATCGCGGTATGCGGTAAAGGCCTCCCTCTTTTTGTCCACCGCAGTGGGCGGCGGAGTCTCTCGATTCACCGTGTGCGATAAACCCTAGCAGAGCTCGGTTAAAACGCGTTTCTCGGCATTCTCTACGTTTCAATCGCAAATGATTTTCAACGATCCATCTTTTTGTCTTTTATGACCTTCGCCAAATGATCACCGGCAGATTTGACTACTCCAACAATGTACGTCCAACTCAGACTACTTCCGGCTACTTAGTAGTTACATCTTTCCTTTTGTACCATACGGTTTTTTATTAATATGCTGGATACAGTAAAAATAAAATGCCTAAATGCTACACTTTCAAAAGTGTTTACTATTAATAATATGTTCAAAGTCGTTCACTAGAAGAAGGAGTTAGTATTTATTCATAAATAGTTCACGCCACAAACGAGTTCAGCTTTTATGTTCGAAGGTACGTTGAATTTTATAATTAAGGCTAAACTGTAATTTTTCGTCTTTTAAGTTTACATGAAATTTCAGTTTAGATTTTTAAGTCTAAAAAGTGTACCTTCAGTTATTTACCCTTAACATTGTCAGTTTCGCTTAAAGGAGAATACTGACTCATCAAATTTAAACTGTTATTCTGCATTTAAATGTTGATAAAACATGCTTAAATTTTAAGATATAAAAGTAAATATATTGAATAATCAATATTTAAGTATATTTTGATATTATTTAACTGCAGGATGATCGTCTAAATTTGCTGAGTCAACATTTTCTATTAAATGAAACTGAGGGTTTTAAAGATAAATAACTAAAAATTCACTTTTTAAACTTGAAAATTTAAACTGAAATTTAATGTAAAATTGAATGACCAAAACCTATACTTTAACCGTTTTCTAATGAAAAAACTTAAATTGTTCACCAAGCTTTCATGTGATGGGGAGAGGGAAGGTGGAGGGAGAAAGATAAATCCTTTACTTCCACCTTCTCTCTTCCTATCTCCCCTCCATCACTCATTGCTCACACATCCATCTCCACTTTTTTCATGTTTGGATATTTTCGTCTAGGTTGATTTTTTTGAAAAGGATTGAATTTTAAGTTTAACTTAGGGAAAATGATAAAAAAAGGAATTTGAAAAATGCAAATTCTCAAATCAAGTATTTACTATAAAATAAGTTGTAAGTTGCTTATCGGAAGTGGTTAATACCTTATTCAGAATGGATAAAAAATTGATTGGGGATTTTACAATTTTCAAGTTCCGTTTTCTTGTCATTTTCCCTTTAACTTAAAGGTAAATAAATATGTTAATTTAAGAAAAAATAAAATGGTTAAGGTACATCAAGTATACTAAAGTTTTTTTCTCATATGCATAAAACACCATGAACTATTTTTTATGCATTCAACACCTAGATATAAAAATACTTTAAAATGCTGTATACACATAAAAAATACTTTGTGATGATGAATGTAACGTAACCCAAAACGAAGGCAGTAGAGCACCTTCCCTTTCCCTTTTGGTTTAAACGATTTGTGTATAAATCCTAACTCCTTCTATTGAACGATTTTAAATAGGTATATTGGTAAATACTTTTAAAAGTGTAGCATTTAGGTATTTATTTTTACTGTTTGCAGCATACCTCTATCCTACCTCTAGTCCGTTTAAAGTTGCATGTTAACTTAGTCTATGTTGTTACCTATGCTTGAATAACGTTACAAAAGCATATTTTAAACTAATTGAGATCAAATTACTTGAGCATATTTATATCGTATATCACAAATTACGTTGAAAAAGTAATTTATAGTATCAGTTTAAACAGGCCCTAGGTAAGCTTAACAATTTAACGTATAATCATATTCTTATAAAGATATAATGGGCCCGTTTGGGAATGTGGTGGGATAAGTGACTTATTTGCATAAGGACTTATGGAGAAGTGAGATTGGAAATAAGTCAGATTTTAAAAGTGATTTGTGTTTGGGAAAGCGGTGGAAGAAGTGACTTATTTGCAAAAGTAAACTTGTTTGGGAACACGGTAGGATAAGTAACTTTTTTTTCTAAAATTAAAATTAAAAATATGAACCATAAAATTAAATTAAACTTAAATTAAAATGAAATAGTAACTTTGTAAGTTAAAATTAAATTAATCGGCAAAAAAGTTAAAATTAAATAGAAATTTGAGCTACACAGTGAAACAAGCAACAAAAGTGAAGTGCAGTACTGGCATAAGCTTGTCGGCAAGTTTGGTTATAAGCTCAGGTTTTGTAACTTGTCGGCATAAGCAGCTTATGGACACGAGCATTCCCAAACAGTGTGAAAGGTTGAACAGTAATCATATCGAACTTATTTTACTGTGCGCTGTACGTTTGGGCCTTGAAACTGATTTTCAAGCAAGCCCAATAGCTAATGTTTTGAACAATATAAAAATAAGAATGAAAAATAATAAAAAATTATAGACATCAAAGCCGTAACTATATGTACATGGATAAGAAGTGAATTTAACCATTTTTATTTATGCTATTAGAATCCAGTTTTACCTTTTTTCCCCCCTAAAAACAAACATATATCTTTTTTTTTAATTTGACTTTACCCAAAAAGAAAACCTCACTTATTAGTTACGATTATTATACTAACTTTGAATTTTTATAACTGTAAGCATGACGTTTGCCCTCTTACCAAGGATACACGGCTGTGAATAATTGTGATTGAGCTGTTCGAGAGAGCCGACAATGCATTCAATATACAAATGTGCTTGTTTGAGAATATCGTTCCCCAAGGGTATACGTAAATTAAGATAAAACCATTTCAAAATCTGTAAAAATCATCTCAAAATCCTTTCAAAATTTGTAAACTTATTTCTCCTAACGGAATTTTCAAACACACACTATGTGGTGTCCTTGAGTTAGCTCCCTATTCAAGAAGTCATCCACTTTTTGAATATATGTACATACGTGTGGCGAATTATTTCTCATTTTAGTAATTTTATTTTAGTTTTAATGCTCCCAGTCAGTTCAAACATGTGCGGAGAATGTTATTAGAGACACCCGTAACCCTAATAAGGATGGACCAAATAGTGTAGAGTCATTTGAGAAAAGGTAGACAAAAGGCCGAAGGGCCTCTCTCAAGAGGGTTATAGAGATTTTTTTTATTAATAATATATTTAAAAATATGATTAATGATAGAACATAATGATATTGTTTCATTCATGTGGCCGAGTCTACTCAATGATATTAGGCTTTATTGTGTCGTCGTTGTCGTTGCTGCTGCTCCTTTTAATAAGCATTCTTTTTTGAGCCAACCAAGTTTGCAGCAAGCAACAAATATTTCTTGTGCCAGCTATATGATGGAGCCTAATCATCTAATTTATGCTTCCTGCAGTCACTTTCATAAAAGAACATGAATAATTAATTTTCATAAATCAAAATATATTATTAAAATTTGTTAATTTAGTAAATATTAATAATAGAACTTTCATTTCAGAAGTATCCTTACTACATAATTGGTATCGTCGATAAATATCACATCATAAATTGTCATTTGTATAGTTAATCAACTTCTTTGGCAAAGTGAGGATTGTCAAAAGTACGTTCAACAGTATTTTCTGTAAAATGAGATAATCTCCTTCACATATTTACATCGACTTGCTTAAAATTACTTCTCTATCGCATTTTTAAACGGACCCAATTTGTCACAACTATCATTGAATTAGATTTCCATGAAGTGGAAATCCATACAAAATGTGTGGGAACAGGGAATAATTGGATGGCGTCATGTGAGATTTAAATGCGAAAGCGTAGACAGTTATGTTACGTACAGGAATCCGATCGGTAAATGAATAGGATAAGACAGTAGGTTAAAGGTTAGTGGATCATATCAAAGTCAGACAAGGGTCAGACCGGTAGGATTAAAAAAATTTAAAAAAAACTTATCATACGATCAAACTATCTAAAATTGAAAATAATAAAATATATATAGGAAAAGGGTTTTTTATTATTTTAACTTTCAAATTTGAAATTTTGAAAAAATTCATCCATTTTTTTAAAAATAAATAAAAAAAAGATGAGCAGATATAGATGCGGCGTGAGCATGTGTGTGGAAGGTTTTTTTTTTATTTTTTAACTTTTGAATTTAAAATTTTAAAAGAATTCATCCATTTTTGTATTTTAAAAAAGATTTAAAAGTTTGTTTAAAAAAAGTAAAATTGTCGACCCACCCAACTCGACGGGGTCGAAATTATTTTGAATAAGATCGTTTTTTGTATTATGATATATATGCTTTAGAAAAAAAAAATCAATTCAGGTACGACTGTTTGTCCTGTGTCAAAAATTTTAAAAAAAAAGTCACTTATAATGAATGTTTTGATTACCTTACTTTAAATGACTTTACCGAGTTTCAGGTAAATATATGAGAGAAGTTTTCTTTCAACTTAAGTAAAAATGCTTTTTAAGTATTTCTAGGGTTTTCCAAACACTCATTATTGTTTGGATTAGTGTTGGAAGCTACTTTTTCAATGTGACTTACGGTGTACGAGGTAAGTATGTGAGATGAGTTTTGTCTCAACCTGTTTGAACGTGATTTTCCAACACTTCGACAAACAAGAAAAAGATTTAATTCTTATAATTGTTTCTCACTTTCATTTATTGGTTGGAAAAATCAATTCTTATAGTTGTATCTCACTTTTAATTGGGTCTATATAATATTTTTATCAAGTATTTATAGAATATATACTTTTTAGTCTTCAATCATAAACATTAGTGTTTAACCAACGGTTGGATCAAGTAGTAAGCGACTTGTTCCAGCTTAAGCAAGGTCTCGAGTTCGAGTCCTTATGTATGCAGAAGCCATCGTTGGAAGACGCACTCACCATTTCCAGGTGCGCGATGCGGGTCGGGTCCGGATTAGTCGGGGCAAAGCTCCGGAAACTGGGCGGGAAACAAAAAAAATAAACATTAGTGTTTATGTTCATAATATATTGATTAAGAACAATGTAGATGCTGAGACATGTATATTGTAACAAAAATATAAAAAAAAATTATGGAATAAAATTCATTTATTGTCCATATAAAAATAAAGAATTATTATTTTCATAATTGTCTTCTTATATCCGTATATATTACCACATAATAAGTAACGTAGTTGATTTTAATTTTATTTGGATATACGTGGTAAAACTAATTTAATAATATGTTCCGTGAAATTCACGTTATGAGCGTAGTACTTGAGAGAACTGTAAGGATATCAATAAAATAAAATAATCTGACTAATTTCAATTACAGATTTATTGATAAAATAAAATAAAATAATTTATGATTTTATTGATATCCTTACAGTTTTCTCGCACGTAATTGAGAAAACTGTAAGGATATCAATAAAATAAAATAAAAGCTTTTATGACTTATTTTAAAAAGAGATGAAATTTCAGGGACTTGCCTATTAATTTTCTCCACATTATCTCAAAGTTAAGAGAAATCAAATGTGATATAACTCAATTGTTTTCATACAAGAATAATTTATCTAACGGTCTCCTTCACTCTGCTCTCCAAAGCATCTTGTTACGTGAGAGTAATTGCATGCTATAATCTTTTCTTTCCTTTTTTATTTGTTTTTATCATCGGTAATCAATGCTTTTTCTGAATAATATTACTATGTATCCGAGCAACCAACTAATCCTAATCGACCAATCGTGTGACCTTTCGGGTGGTACATCCTCCTACAGTGGCGGACTCAGGATCGCTTAGGAGGTGCAGACTATTTTTTGAGAAGATAAATGTGACTTATTCTTAATATCTTTTGAGAATAATTTGATTAAAAATTCAGTGGGTTCAAAATTAGCAAACGAGTGGGTGCAAAATAAATCACACAGTACTAATATATACCTAATTTTCTGGAAGTCAGGGGGTGCGACTGCACCCGCTGGGGACCATGTAGGTCCGCCCCTGCCCTCATAACAAGTTTTAACACTGCTGCATCAGGGTTAGAACCTAAAACTCCATGTACACCGATGTGGGATGTCTTTATTAATCCCAATCAAACGCTTATTGGTTAATATTATATTTTCTAATCATTATTCATATAAAAACTGATGTTTTTATTATACCTTAATCCTGAAACCCTACTATACCAACGTTAACGGTATATTTCCTTTTTTCATTGTATATATAATTAATCATTTTATATAAAAATACGTCAGGATGCTAATTTCAACATGGATACTATTCTTGGTCAAAAGAAAAACAAATATAACATCCATTCCTTTTTATTTTGCCAACAAAATATTTTAAATATATATATACGGTTTAAAAATATTTTAGCTCATAAATAAGAGACAGACTTTATTTTGCCAACAAAAAGATACAGTCGGAATGGTCTACTGATAGCTAGAAAATGTTAAGATCATATTTTTTAAATCTTATGCGTTTGTTTAGATTTCACGTTTGAAATCACATTATATATAAGTTGAGATAAAACTCCTATCACACATTCAATTTTCAGTTAATTTGAATCAAAAACCGATTGCTAACTAAACAAAAGATCAAAACCCGCTAATACACACACATATAAATATATTGGTTGATGTTAACAAAAATAATATAAAAATTCATATTATTTCTTAATATGTTACTCTGTTCATATTCAGTCAATTGCTGGTAAAGGGCAAATAAAATTAAGGTACTGTCTACTCTGCCTAAAATGCATTTAATAGATCTAAAAGATGTATTAGAAAATTTTTAAAATTTGCGTTTATCTGTTCTAATCCCAACAATAATATCAAATTTATTTGCGTATTTTTAAGAAAATTCTCTTCAACTTTAGAAAAAGAAGAGGATCGGTCAGTGTATCTCATTTAAATGTTCTAAGGTTGTGTTGAGGCCTAACAAGTTATAGAATATTAGAAAGAAATTTTAGGAGTTCTAGAAAGAAATTTTAGGAGTTCTAAAGAGTTTATTTCTTGCATATTTTTGTATAAAATGATCAATTATACATACATATTGTGTGTGTATATATATTTGCCAGAAAAATGATCAATTATATATAACACAAATCATACCGTGAAGCAACATGGTAGGGTCCGGGGAAATTAATAGTAGATTAGTTTTATATAAAGAGTGAGTTGGCAGAGATTGGAGCAGCCAGTTTGTATACTTTTCAACGTGTCTCTATGATTAGATTGAACAAAGCCATTACCGGTCCCTCAATGAAAAAGTTAGTCAACTTTGATGGTTAACATTAATGTGTGTGTTTGGGAAGTCCATTGAGAGAAATGAGTTTACAGATTTCGAGGTATTTTGCGGATTTCAAGATGGTTTTATGGATTTCGAGATGGTTTTTACAGATTTCAACATGGTTTTATCTCGACTTACGTGCACCGTTTGGCAAACGGTGTTCCCTAACAAGCACAATATTTTTAACGTAAGGAGTGAAAATGCCTCATTTTAAAACTTCCACATCCAAAATGACCCATTGATAATTTTCTATGACTAGTGTCCATTCGTAAAAACTTTCAGGTTATTTTTACCATTTTACCCTTGTTTTAATTAATGATAGGAAGTAAACGTGCTTTATGTTTCAAAACTAAAAAAGTTAGCAAGCTACCTAAAATGTTTTTTTTTATATTTTCATTTTACATTCCTTTTTTCTTAGCACATTTATACTCTTATAAAAGCTTCGAAACGCTAAATGTCAACATATCTCTCAAAGGGAATTTAAACTTGAGTTTAATGTGTCACGAAGGAGTAATCTCTTTTATAATGAAATTTTCACTTAAATCTGTTCTCTTCCGAGATTTAATATAAAACCTAATTTATAATTCAAATTTTTCATTAAAGTGGGTGTTATATGATCCGTCTCAATTGTATTATTATTTCACTGTTTTATTATTTTTTTTGAGTTGTGAATTTTTTTTAAAAGCCTTTTTAATAGACAACCAATTTCAATTTTTTTAAAAATAAAAAGGTGTGTTGGCAGGCTAACCCGCGATTTGGTGGGTTAACTCGCTGCAGATGCAGGTCAAAAAGACCCGCATCCAAGTGGACCTCCTTTTTCACAACCCAATTGGTTATGGATTGAGCTGAACTCATTTATCAACTCCAACTTGATATAATGGATATAATGAATTTAAATAAGTTTTATCCCATTTATTATTTAATGTGATTCCTTGTATTTTTCTCTCTTCAAAATCTCATTTAATATAGGTAAAGATCTAAAAATGAAAAAAAAATTGAGTTGGCTATTTTGTTTAAGTAATGACTTATTATACTATATATGGGATGTAATGCTTATTGCTGAGTGGGATGCTGTAAACAAATAATTCAGAATCAACTAACAACTTCACCCACAAAAACCAAAGCAACAGTGAAGTTAGATTTTAGATTCAGATTTTCACCCAAAAAAAAGATTTTAGATTCAAATGATCATGAAGGAAATTCAAATTGACCGCAGACAAAATGGTTGAACATGATTCGGTCCATTACTATACTGCTGAAGCTTTGAGCTTGTTTGGTTTATCTTTCTAAAACTTAGGTTTGATTTCAAAACCTATGTTTTACTTCAAAATTTAGGTTTTGTTCAAGTACTCACATTTTTGAGAAAAACTATTTTGGATATAAAACCTCGGTTTGAAACCTATGTTTTGAAAAAACTATTTTCTTGTCAAATCACACCCTATCTCTTAATAAATTTTATCTTTCCTACTTTTTATTTCTTCCCCTTTCCTAACTACTTTTTGTCTTGAAATCCGTAAAAGTTAATAACTTTTCAAACATAAACATCTTTTAAAATCTATGTTTTGCATCAGAATTTGTAAAGGTTATCCTAAAAAAACTTCTAAACGAGCCCTTAATTAATGAAAAATTGAATTCAATTTGAATTAAATAATAATAATAAATTAATTTATTAATGATTTAGTCCTTGGTCTCAGTCTTGCAGACTTACACTCATTTTGTCTTCCCCCACACAATAGTCAACTTATTTAATTTGATAATCCTATATAATATACGAGAGATCATTATTTAAATAACTGTATAAATGTTTTGCAAAGGGTTCCAAAAACTAGAGAGTGAACCAAAATTTATGACTAATTTGAATGAAGAGTTTTTTTCCTACAATATTTTACTATATTTAGAGAAGAAATTTGGAGGAAATTAAAAGTGAGGATAGGAAGTAATTTTCTCGACTTAAGCTTGGTTTTGCATGAGATCAAAAACAAAAAAAGGGAAGAAAATTAATTAATTTCACATGGATAGATTAACAGTACTCCATTTTAAGAAACTACTTATATATAATGAAACTATTTGAGCTGTATTATTTATATAATTTGCATGATATATTAATTTTTCATGAGATGTATAATAAATTTACTAAATTGAATTAAAATGTAATTTTAACTTTAATCCTAAATTTATAATTATTTTATCCACTTTTAATATTTTATTTAAAAATGAGTTTTCTAAATATTTCAAAATTTTTTAAGTAACTCCAATTTGAAAAATATATAATCTTCCATTAAATAGCAATAAATGTGGGTCCCAAAGTTGCTTAGAGTAAAAACAATTATGGACAAATTTGATGGGAAGAGTTTCTCTTCCTGAAGTCTCCTATTTTTATAAAGAAAAGAACATGCGGATCCAGGTATGGATTAGATTTCATAGAATCGATTCTAAAGAAAGCTGATTTTAAAGATTATATTTTGTGAAAAAAAAATTAGTATTGATAATTGAAAATATTTACATTTTCATTGTCATTACTAAAAAAATATAAGCTAATGTAATAATTACAAAGTAAATTTAGTATATTGCCCTAGGACATTGTCATTATTTATCTCAAAACTTCTAATTCTATAAAAAACCATAGTTTTAGCTTTTTTTTGTCATCCTTATCTACCATGGATTTTGCTTTTTTTTTTGTCATCCTTGTCTAGGGGAAGAAACTCACAAATCCATCGTACTTAATGGTGATTGAACTTGCAATCTTTTTATTTAAGATTTAAAAATGAGTTTGGAGTTGGTTGAGCCAAAGCTTACAGCAACCATGGTTTTCAGCATTGAAAGCATGGTTTTAGCATAATGATTCACTTCTTGAACTATGTGAAGTGTTTAGATGATCATTTTCATGACTACTATTTGATAATACCTTCGGTTTTTAATACAAGAGTCAAGTGACTTTTGTTGATGATACTAAAGAAGTTAGATAAACTACTTAAAATTATTTATTCATATGTATAATTAGTTTATATACCAGTTTATAAGTCAAGCAAAGTAGTTTAGAGAAAACGATAAATATAAATATATGTAAGTAATGTATTTAGCTTCCTTAACATCCATAACAAAAGTTAACTCAATATTATATTAAGGATTAGAGGTAGTAAATCGGTGTACACAGAAATTCTGCAAAGCAAATTTATCTGCCTAATTACAAACTTGAAGACTTATATGAAGGGGGTGTTTGGACTAACTTTTGGAAAGTGATTTAACACAATCCAAAATAAGTATATGAGAGGAGTTTTGTCTCAATTACGTGAAAATGTTATTATAAGCAATTCTAGAAGTTTAAAAAATACCCGAAAAGTCAAGATTTTAGCTTCCTTAACAGAACAAGCCCCCAACTTCTAGAAGCCCATGATCCAATCCTCGTGGCATGTCCGACCACACCCCAGTTTAGCGATGGTGTTGCCAAACTGAGCCATCAGCATTGGATGCCTGTAGTTGAAAATGTTTGTCCTTCAAACACAAACTTGCATCTAGACGTTCATAATACCCAACAGATCAAATTAAACATTTGCGTTCATGATTTGACTGTGTCTTTACTCCTTAAGATCAGATGCAAAATATTTATTACTAAGAATTGCATTATAATGCAATACTCGGGCCATTCACTTATCAAGGAGTCTTAATTTAACTTCCTTAGGTAAACTAAGAGTCTAAAATGCAATAAAATATGGGATGGGTTGAGAAATTAATTTTCTTAATTATAATTAATTGTGTGCAAGAAAACTAAATCATAAACTACTATTTTTTTATTTTCTTTATAAGATTGGAATAAATAAAGGAATTTCGGTTGAAATATAAATATGGAAGACGCTCTTAGAAATGAGTAAATGACTATCCTTATTCAATTAAAAATAATGGGAGTTTTAAAAGCATCAAGTCTAATGGAAAACCCCAAGCAATCGCATTGGGTCTAATATTTTTAATCAACAACTACTCCTACTATCGCATTTATAGTTATTGCTTAAAAATACTATAAAATACCACTTGATGTGGGAATTGAATTAAATAAGCGTGTTTGCTTCCTCTAAATAAATGCACTATCATGACATTCAAAATGATTAAATTAAATTATATGAACCAGTAATAACTGAAGCACATATAAATTCATGAAATCAATTGGGAAAATATAAAGATAAAAACCAGACAAGCAGCAGTAGTGCTGGGAAACAGGCTGGCTTGCAGGCGCGGGCTCCCGGGCCCACCACTTTTTTCCTTTTTTATTTTACTAAATTTTTTTAAAAAATAATACAATAAATTTACATAAAATTTACCAAGCCCATTTGATTTTTCAAAAGAAAAATACAATACAATTCTGAAAAAATATAATCAACAATGTTTTAAAATACAAAAATATAATACATAATCAACAATCTTCAGAATATGTATATAAGATGAAATAATAAGGTTTAAAATAATATTTAAAGCTATTAAAACATCATCTTCTTCATATTAAAAAATATAAAAGGTTTATTTAAAAAAAATAAAAAAAGGCTGCCCACCTTAACCCGCGGGCCAGCCCGTTTTTTGACGGGCCGCCTAAACCGCCTCAGTCCACGGGTTGGTAGGCTCAACCCGCGAGCTGAGCCCGTTTTACTAGTCCTAAGCAATAGTAATCCAAAATAACCACAAAAATATTTAATCAAAAACAGAGTTAAACATAATAAATCCTAAAATTAGGAATTCAAGATAATTAACAATGTAAAAATATTAAATAAAATAACTCCCCTGATAAATTCTAGGAACTCAGGTCAAGATCTTATCTCCAAAAAGTGTCAAGATTCAGCCACTCATAATCTTAGTGAGACCAGATTCATTCATGGAGAATGTTGAGAAGAGGAGAAGGAGAAGATGATGATGGTGAGAGAGAGATGACGAAAGAAAGAGAGAGATGATGATAAAGGAGGGATAAAAGAGAGAATGAGATGACGTGATAAGAATAAAGAGATGGTGATGGTGATGAATATATATAGAACTGTGGTGTTGTTGTGCTCCACCGCTTTTTTCATCATGAACGTTGCTTCTTATGTGAGTGGATTCAAGAAAGAGAAGAGAACATGCAGTGGAGGATGGCGGATTGCTTGCTGGACATCCTTGGATACATATAGATATATTGCCTTCTTTTTGTTTGCCACCCATCATGTCCTCTTATATAATATATTGTGCCCGTTTGGGAATAGATAGAGAAGTACTTTTACGCAAGTTGAGGTAAATATATGAAGGAGATTATCTCGTTTTACAAAAAAACATTATTGAACGTGCGATTGGCCTTTTCAAACGCTCCAACAAACAAGCACATTAACACACACAAAGTTAACTCTTTTCTCTTTCTCTTTTTTTTCCTTTTCTTTATGAATCGTTCTTCATCTCTTGATTTTTTTTTTCAAGATCTTCTTTCCATAACTTCTTGAAAAGAAATAAGAGAATAATAAAGTAAAAAGGAAACAAAATAAAATAAAAAATATTAATTTCTAAAAATTTTAAATTATTATTATCATATATGATTTGATGAATCCCTTGTTGACTGAAAGACGAAAGCAGTGAAAGGACGAAAGCAGTGTTGTGCAGAAGGGAGAAGCTGAAAGAGAATGCTTTCTTTATTGACTAAAAGACGAAAGTAGTGATGTGCAGAAGAAAAAGAGAAAAGCTGAGAGAGATTGCTTTCGAGATGCAACAACTTTTTTCTTATTCACATATATAAAATGACATTTCAAACAGTCAAATAGGCAAAAGAACAAACTGAATCTCCTAAAAAATCTCAACAAACAAATTCCATGACCTACTAACTAATCAACGTGGATAGTGGAATGACTCATTACAAATAAATTATTAACTAAAACAGAAAAAAGTGGAAGACTAAAATAAAGTTTGAATTATTCTTCAACACTCCCCCTTAATTCAAAACTGCAAACACCAAGTAATTTTATGAAATAACAGAATTTCTCCTTTGATAAAGCCTTTGATAGAACATCAGCCAAATTTTCTTGAGTGCTGCAATACTCCATGCTTATCTCCTTTTTTGCCACCAGATCACAAATGAAATTATAACAAATATCAATATGTTTGGATCTGCTATGAAATGTTGGATTCTTTGTCATGGAGATAGTTGATTTATTGTCACAGAATATCTTGGTTGGTCCCCTCTGTTCTTGCTGAAGATCCACCAACACTCTCCTTAGCCATATTGCTTGACATGCTGCTGACGTTGATGCAACAAACTCAGCTTCAAAGTTGACAGTGCTACAGTAGCTTGTTTTTTTGGGCTCCAAGTGATGACTTCTGAACCTAGAGTGAAAACATTTGCTGAAATACTTTTTCTATCATTCAATGAGCTTGCCCAATCACTATTGTGTACCCACATAACTTGAGGTTAGAGACTTTAGAGTACCAAATCCCATACTCTAAAGTTCTAGCTATATAACGCAAGACCCTCTTTGCTGCACCAAAATGGACTTTAGAAGGGTTTTGCATAAACCTGGAAATAATGCCAACAGGAAATGCAATATCAGGTCTAGT
>JANTPZ010009531.1:0-14651 GCA_025593235.1 Vachellia pachyceras | reverse complement strand
CTCATGGTTTATAACCTGAAGCTTGTGGGGTGATTTGATTTTGAATCAAGTGCATGGGAGCTGCCTGTCTTTTTGTTGGAATGATTCTCATCCTGATCTTTGCTGAAGTTCTTGCTCTCTACGGTCTCATCGTTGGCATTATCCTGTCTTCTCGTGCTGGGCAGTCCAAAGCTGATTAGGAAAGGAGCTGTGCTACACAATTATTCTTTCATTGCCTATATGTTTCTACCTTTTTAATTGGGGAACAGGGTGTAAATTTTATAGATATTCTCAAGTTAGTGATGCACCATGTTCTGCTCATGGTCTTGGTTAACATTTCTTCATAACCTGAAGCTTGTGGGGTGATTTGATTTTGAACCAAAAAACTTTATTACATTGGATATTAAATTTGCTGCAATTCGTGTCAGTTCATCACCTCCTGGTGTACATGAACTGCTTAGCTAATTTCAATCTAGCCTTTTGGGCCAAAATTATGTATTATCCTGTGTTTAGAATGTGAGTATATAACTCATTTTATCCTCATCTCATGCTGCAATTTGGGCCATTTTATATCATCATGTTGTGATGAATTGTTGCTCTTGTTGCTAAGTACAAATAATGGAATTCATGACATTGGCATAAAGTTCAACACTGGGTAGGGATATGTAGAGAAAAATCATATTAGAAGTAGTAATTAATTGCATTTTAAAAAAACTAATATTTGAGCATCAATTGAACTCAACAATGCCAACTAAATCGAAAAGGACCTGGGTTCAAAAAAAATAACAGACTAAGCATCAGACTTTTTTTTTTGTAAAATTTTAATAATTTATCTTTTAATAAAATTTAATTTACATATATTTTCCTTTATTCTATTTTTTATCATTTTATTTTTTTCTTATTGTATCACAGTATATAAAATAAAATATATATGAATAAGTAGTATTTAATGATATTCATGTCCTTTTAAATAATTTTTTACCAAAATTCACTTCTCCAACATTTATCCAAACGGTTTCTCCTTTTCACAAAAAAATCACTTTTCCAACGCTCATCCAAACATAAATCACGTTACATTTTTAACTTTTTCTCAGAATTCCTTTTTCAAAAGTCATTTTACTAAAAAGTCACTTTTTTCACCGCTTATCCAAACGGATCCATAGATAATATTCATGTCAGTATTTCCGACAACAATGTAATGACCATTTTAATTCCAAACCATTCTTTTACAGGAAGTGTTGGATCAATTGGTCCCGCGGCCCACGCCATTGTTAGATCTCTGCCAAGTCAATTGAGACTCCTTAATCCATGGTCGTATTGGAAGGAGCAGAGTTCTTAACTATGCCGTTATGCACAATAATATTTCCCCCATAATCTGGAACACGATATATGGGATAGTGTTGGGTGTGCGTCTTCTTCCTCTTTCTCTCCCATCTGCGAAGGCCGAGGGAGAGCCAGCAACAAAAATCCAAAATCACTCCATTTATCAGTCTTCGGATCATGTGATTCAGATCAACTGTACCCGAATTCCCTTTTAATCCATCGATAAAGCCCGAGAGTTATTCGTAGTCTCGTTGTCTTCTTCGATCTAACCTCAATTTCTCTTCTCGAGACGATATGACTAGGCGGTGCTCCCATTGTAGCCATAATGGCCACAACTCCAGGACCTGTCCCAACCGCGGAGTTAAGCTTTTCGGAGTCCGATTGACTGATGGGTCGATCCGGAAGAGTGCTAGTATGGGCAATCTCAGCCACTACGCCGGTTCGAGTTCGGGTCCCCATCAGACCGGGTGTAACACTCCGGGTTCTCCGGGCGAGACACCTGATCACGGTGCGGCGGCTGACGGTTATGCCTCCGAGGATTTTGTACCTGGGTCGTCCTCAAGTTCACGTGAAAGGAAAAAGGGTATTCTTGTTTTCCCCCCTTCAATGAATGTTTCGTTCTTACTTTAATTTTGTTCTCCCATGCATATTTGGACTTTGATTTTGTATCATTTCAAGCTTGTATTTATTATGGAACAGAGGATAGATCAAATAAAATTTATAACCATAAAAAATTGTGGCTTAATTTTGTGTTGCCAATCTGTTAATTCTTATTCACTATGGTGATGCTGCTTGTTTAATTTGCCTTTTCCTTAACGGTATGGTTCATTAGTAGTCAATACTTCGCGCTGCTGTCACTTGGAGGGCGGCTAGACCCGAACGATATAGGTTAGCTTTATTATATAATCATTCCATAAGTAAACTCCTGGAATGTATGCACAACATTCTTGACTGTATAGTTTTCATAGTGGACAGTGTTGGATGTTGCTGGCGAGTGAGCTGGCTATAGATGATCATTTCCTTTATGGTCAAGATCCAGTCTTGCTCCCTTTATATCAGTAGCTCTTGTGTCTCATGGTCAAGATTTTAATCATTGTTTTTGTTAATAGAGTCTGTTCACGTTCATACTGATCTGAGCCGTTGAAATTCTCTTCCAGTGGGAAAAACAGCAGGCTTTCAGATCTACCTGAGCCGCTTAATTCTTTTTTTTCTTCCTGTTTTTTGGCTTTTTGCCCGTTTCATGATTGTATTTGAGGTACATTGAGAATGCTGGAAAATTTTGAAATGATGTATGGTTTATGGAAGAAGACAGAAAGCAGTTTGTTAAGGGAGTTTTCTTTTTCTTATAAGATTATTGAAGGTCAGTAATGATTCCATATTGATTTAGGCATTTGACATGCATTTTATGTGTTAAAGGGTATGAAACTGATGCTTGTGGTGCATGATCAAATTTTGGCCACTAGTCAAGAATGGCATCATGCCCACCTAAGAGCTGGGGCTGAAAGTAAGAGCTGAGGTAGTTAGAAGTAAGGCATTTGCTGTATATGTTATATCTTGGCAAGACCCTGCGATTTGATCTTTTGCCTTGCTCTTGATGGAGTAGATGAAAGATCTTATAAAATCCAAGTTCAGTGCCGGGATGAGCATGGTGTGTGTAAACATTAGCTGAAGGGTCTTAAACTCTTATAAAGGAATATTCCTGTTTTATATATTTTCAAGAATTTTCACTTTGCCTACGGATCATGGAATGATTTTACGCTTAAGATCTTTTGGTGTTTAATCCATTATTCCATTTATGGCCAGAAAGTTTTAACAATTTGTGCATAATGTATTTTTATGTGGGTTTTGTTATTTTGGGTATGCAGGTGTTCCATGGACTGAGGAGGAACATAGAATGTTTCTGCTTGGATTGCAGAAGCTAGGCAAAGGTGATTGGCGTGGAATTGCACGAAATTATGTTATATCAAGGACACCTACTCAAGTAGCCAGTCATGCTCAGAAATATTTCATTAGGCAAAGCAATGTGTCTAGGCGAAAAAGACGTTCCAGCTTGTTTGATATTGCTGCAGATGAAGTTAGTGCCTATATTTGCTCATGCTAAGCATGAAATATTTGCAGTCCATTTCTTAAAGATGGCCATGTTTGATTATAAGATTATCTGATTGAATTTTTGTGTTCAACCTTTTATTTCTGAAGAAATGAAATCCACAATCCATCGCTAGTCATTCTAATTTGTGAAAACTGTCCTCGTCCTTTCTTCTATTCTGGATGAGCGATAGATTATTTGAGCTTTTAATTGATTCACCCTACGTGATGTAAAATGCTTCTGTTGATACTTCATATAATCATTGTTTTCTTGGGGTGGTTTGGCAATATTGGTACATTTTCTGATGTGCTTCAATATTGAGATTGATAATTAAAACTGTCCTCTCACACCCTTTGTTTGGGGTTCAATCTCATTTCTCTATACTATTTGTCATGGTTTTGCAGCCCCCCGACACACTCATGGTACCACAAGACCTGCAATCGGTTGATGAGCCAACTGTTGAAGCAGAATGCAATAATCCTTTGCCTGATCCTCCAGCCCTTGATGAAGAGTGTGAGTCCATGGATTCCACTAATTCAAATGATGGAGACTCTGCCTCTCTGAAGCCAGATAGCACACAGTCACAAGCACAATCATCATACCCAGTGGTATATCCTGCATACTTCCCTCCGGTCTTCCCTTTCCCAATGCCCTATTGGTCAGGATACATGCCAGAGCCCGGTAAGAAGGAGGAGACACATGAGGTGCTGAAGCCTACTGCAGTACATTCTAAGAGCCCAATCAATGTTGATGAACTGGTTGGTATGTCAAAACTGAGCTTAGGAGACTCTATTGGTGACTCTGGACCTTCATCTCTGTCACTGAAACTCCTTCAAGGACCCTCGAGACAGTCAGCTTTTCATGCAACCCCGGCATGTGGGAATTCGGATGTGAATGGCAGTGTGATCCATGCGCTTTAAGTTGGAGACTGAAGGCTAGCTCAAGTATGTTGAGCATTGCCTCTTGGCTTTATTAGTAATCATCATATCATTTATGTGGTTGTGAATTAACCTTAATAATTTCTGCCTTTGACTGTGTTTTTTTAACTTAGCTTGTTTCCTTTCCCGGTAGGCAGTAGCAAATAGGGGAATTTACTTGGAT
The DNA here is from genome assembly GCA_025593235.1 of Vachellia pachyceras. Taxonomy (NCBI): domain Eukaryota; kingdom Viridiplantae; phylum Streptophyta; class Magnoliopsida; order Fabales; family Fabaceae; genus Vachellia; species Vachellia pachyceras. Next base: position 10,162 of record JANTPZ010009531.1, on the reverse strand, counting down.
TATATTAGCCGTTGTTTGTTTTGTGAGTTTTGTAAAGCTGATTGTGCAGAATAACAATCTAGTTCTAAGTTGTGTTCATTGCGGCAAGCAAAACACCAGGGAAGATTTTATTCTATATGAAAATTAGCACTAATAATTATTGAAAAGTTATAACTGACTCATATAAAAGAAGCTGAGATTAAAAAAAAAAAAGTGTCTTGTAGAGCTTTTAATCCTTTCAATTGCTTGGAATATTAACAATTTTTAATTATAGTTAATTTCAATATTCATGCTTATAGATATCACCATGATTTCTTTTCTTTATTTTTTTGGAATAAATTTTTGAATCGTTTTATGATATTTCAAATTCAAAGTGTAACTCACTGTCCTTGGATCGTTAGCAAATAATTAAGCTGGGTCTGCTGGGCTTGTGCATTGGGCTCATTAGCACCCAAATCCCTTCAGTCCTGGATGCAAGAGATTGATCTACTTGAACAAATGGAATTTGAATTAACTGTGTGAATTACTTTTTTAACATGATACGGTCTACGATATAAGTATTCGACTTGGTGAATGTGTTTTTCTAACATCAAACAGACCTATAATCTGTGTTTTTGTCCTTTGGTAATTGTATGGCTTAGCCATTCTCTTTTATTTTTTTTATTGACATACTCTTTTATTTCAAAAGCTAAAAGAGGTGTTCCTCCAGCTATTGCAGAATTTATTACCATTATTCACGAGTTGCAATTATGATGGATTCGAGGATATAAAAATATCAAAGTCATCACAGATTGTATTGAGACTGTAAACCTAGCGACTCGAAGTTGCGATGCTAGACATTTTTTTCAAGGATATAGTGGAAGAAGCTCAGATGTCCATTATCAAGAATTGGAACATTGTGTTTCAACATGTTTAAAGGGAGAGTAACATTTTGACGAATAAGTTAGTTAAAAGGGCTCATGATTTGTTGAGGAATTTTTATTTATTTGACCAACCAGCAACCACTACCTGAATTACAATAGATGGTGGTTGAAGGAGGGTCCTTACCCTCTTAACATGTTGTATTACTCTATTTGTAGTTAATGGTTTCCGGTTTCTATTAAAAAAAAGCCAAAATAGAAAAGAGAAGAAAATGAATGATCATTTTCACAAAAAAAGAGAGAGAAAAAAGAAAATGAATTATCCTCCTTCTCATAGCATTAAAAATGATAAGTATTTAAGATAAAATGAATTGAAGTATTATATTTAGGATTAATGTCAACATTCTAATTAATTTTTATATTTAGAATCGAATGAGTATAATATTAATGGAAATATAAGCAAATCACGAGAGTACGAGAAAATTTTGGAAAGGATAAGTTGGGGAGGAATTTTTTTCTTCTTCAATTTTTCATCCACTTTGATGTGCATGTGTGTACAAGACTTTGATGTCGGCCTATATTTATAGGCCACCAATCATTAGACTCTAACACCTTGTATTTGTATTCACATGATGATGATAATTATAATTGAAAATCAAAGATTCTTTAATATATTTGGTCAATGTGAATATTCATGTACTTAATGATTTAATTTGTAAATGAAAGAAGGCATAAAATAATTAATGAAAGCTGGTTCTTTGAATCTTGGAGGGTTATGGATATTTACACAATATAATACCATCATTTGACTTTTTTTTTTGAAATATTAAGGGAGCTAATTAACTGATGTATTTATCATTTTGTAAACTAATTTGCTTGACTTATATGTAATATATAATTTAATGGTACACACAAATATATACACGATATATAATGCAGTAATTCACATAAATATTTCAGAATATACGTTATAATTAAGTAATTTATGAAGATTTTTTAATATATATAAAAATGTTAATCGACTCTTATATTAAGGGTAAATGGTAGTAGCATTTACCGTAAAAAAATCATATTATTTATAACTTATAAAATAAAATTTATTTTAAATTTTGTTACTCACTCTTAACACCATTGTAGGATCACCAAAATAGATGGATTGAGTTAAAATTAGAACCACCAATAATTAATTTTTCACTACATTTTAATATGACACTCATTTATTAATATTGAACTCATAGCTTCTCTCGCTCTCTCTCCCCTTCTAAGGCATTTGTGGCATAGTCGCCGGCCATTCCTCCCATTGACAATTGGGGTGTTTGAGAAAACTTCTCAACACCCCAAAAGCACGTTAAACAGTGTTTTTTCGAAAAATGAGATAATCTCCTTCATACATTTACCTTTTAAATGATAAAAGTACTTCTCCACTGTTTTACTAAACTGATACAATGCATCCCAATAAGCATGGCACTTGGCGGCTCACACACTAATCTGATCTAGAAACTCAAATAGAAACATACAAGTGGCTGTGAACTCATGACCGACCAAAACATCTTCGGGGTTAGTGGATTTTAGTAGAAAAATAGAAAATGATTACCACACAAACAAACGATCGATCAAAGCGTTCAGACTCAAACAAAAAAAAAAGAAAGAAAGAAAAGGAAATGAACCTACGATGAAATGAACGTGAAAAATGCAAATATATATATATATATATATGTATATATTGTGTTTGTCTGGAAACACCGTTTCCCAAATAATGCACACATTCTAATATAAAACCATCTTAAAATCTGTAAAAACCTTCTCAAAATTCATAAAACCATTTTAAAATTCGTAAAATATCTCAAAATCTGTAAATTTATTTCTCCCAATTAACTTTCCAATCATACATTGTGTCCGTTTGAGAAAGTGGTGGAGAAATATTTTTACCATTTACGAGGTAAATGTGTGAAGGAGATTATCTCGTTTTACAAAAAAATATTGTTAAACTTACTTTTGAGGTGTTTAGAAGTTTTGCCAAACATCTCATCATGTTAGTAAGGTCAAAACAGAACAAATCAATAATTTGACGAAGAAAAATATGGGAAATGGTGGGGTAGGTAGCTCATTGATTCATTCTCAGGATCCTCTTCACCCCTTCAATCAAATTGAAGAGTCAATATAAAGGCAAGGGATATTCTATCTTCACGAAAAACGAAAATCCCATCTTCAGAATTCAGAGCTAGGATTTGTGTTTGATTCGTATCTGAAAATGGAAGGTGTCGATTACTTGGCTCCTGAGAGGAACAATGCTCAGTTCGATGTCGATGAGATGAAGATCGTCTGGGCCGGTTCTCGTGAGGCTTTTGAAGTTTCCGATAGAATTGCCCGCCTTGTTGCCAGCGATCCGGTGAGTTACTTCTACTGAAACTCGTTCGAGCCACCTCACTGACTTTGATGCTTTTGAGTTGATCATGAGAGAAGATATTTCATGTCCTCTGGTTTTTTCCTTAGCAAATGGCTTGTCTTTCTGATGATTTTACTTTTAACATGTGTTGATCATAGTATGGTAGTTAGATGTGAAAATGTTTTTGTCGACAAAATGAGCTTCTCTATCGAGCACAAATAAATTCATGTTCGGAGTTTATGCTGCTCTGCAAGGTTATTAATTATTTTAAATTGGAGCTTTGGAAAAATTAGAAGCCCACCAGTTGTTGAGACTTCTCTATCGTGGGATAACTGCGGATAAGAACTGGTTCACGACTATAAGCATTATGAAATTTTGTTGATTTGTTGGAAACAGTTTCCGGTTTGCTTCCTCGTGTAAGAGTTTAGTAATAGATGATGATTGTTGCCGTTGCAATCTCCTCAAACCTTTACCGGTTGTTTGTCGTTTCTAGGCTTTCAGAAAGGATAATAGGACCATGCTTGGTAGAAAGGAATTGTTCAAGAACACTTTACGGAAAACAGCTTATGCTTGGAAAAGGATCGTTGAGCTCCGTCTTAATGGTGAGTTTTTCCTCCCAAGGATTCTTTGTATCCGGTTGTTCTCTTCATTTCTTCTATGGCTGGTATTCTTTTTTTCTTTTTCTTTTTCTTATGGGTGAAGTTTGTTATCTTTTATGTTTCCTATTGGTCATACTTTATAATAGTGTAATTACTATTCTTACAGAAGAGGAAGCTAAAAGACTAAGATCCTTTATTGATGAGCCTGCATTTACAGATCTTCATTGGGTAGAATTTTTTATTTTGGCTCTTATTTCCCTCGTTTTAAAATGGATGTCAATTCAGCTGCTTCACCTAAATTTTGTTTATTTATATTATCTTGCAGGGAATGTTCGTGCCAGCTATCAAAGGACAAGGCACTGATGAGCAGCAGCAAGAATGGCTGCCTTTAGCTTACAAGATGCAAATAATTGGTTGTTATGCCCAGACAGAACTTGGCCATGGATCCAATGTTCAAGGACTTGAAACAACTGCAACTTTTGATCCCCAAACGGATGAGTTTGTTATTCATAGCCCCACATTGACGTCCTGCAAAGTGAGTAAAATGAGTGATGAATCATAGAGTTCCTACCAGTCATTTAGGAAGTAATAGATGATTTAGATCATACAATCTTTTATTTATTTACTATTTAATGCATTCATAAGTGTGCATAACCAGGAAAAGGCTATTCTAGCCTTTTAAATGAATCTAGTGTATGTATATGTTTTTTAAGAGTATTTGGTAAAAAAAATTGCGTTAATGAAAATGTCAAATCTCATGACTTCTCTGAATCTGACTTAAACAGTGGTGGCCTGGTGGATTGGGTAAAATCTCAACTCATGCTGTTGTCTATGCTCGTCTAATTACTGATGGTCAAGACAATGGAGTGCATGGTAATTATCAAACTTAACCATGCAAGTGTCCATTTTCAGGTTGAAACTTTAAAAAATTATCTATATGTCCTTTTTGAAGGTTTCATTGTCCAGCTTCGGAGCTTGGATGACCACTTACCACTTCCAGGAATAACCGTGGGTGACATTGGAATGAAATTTGGAAATGCTGCCTACAACACCATGGACAATGGAGTTCTTAGATTTGACCATGTACGGATTCCAAGGAATCAAATGTTGATGAGGTTTGTTCTACTTTGCCACCTCCTACCATCCTAGGAGGAGATTATATACTGGATATTTCATGCATTACTTGTGATAGATGCCCACTGTCCTTACCCCAGAAAACAAAAGAAGAGCCTTTCATCGTGTATTAAACTTGAGATCTCTCTGTTAGAAGGGTGATAGATTAATGCCAGTTTGTCTAAGAAAAGAAATTTTGGAGCATTGCTTAAGCAGTTTGTTATTCAGAAAGCAAATTCTCAAAGGGGCTTCCAGGACAGGAAAACTGCTTAGGACTGCTGCATGCATTGATGATAAATCCTGAAACTGTTAATTTATTAATATAAGATTATTTGTCCAATGCAATTCTCAAATCAAGGGTTTCATTCGGATAGTTTAAAAAACTTTTCAATGGTATTCAAGAATAACTGGAAAAGTACGCCCAGGGAGGAGTGGTGTTCAACTTATGTCCAGTAGAAGTTGCTAATCTTTGTTAAGATGAATGGTGGTATGGAAAATGTGATCCATGAAAAAGATGAGCTTAACTTGACTCTTCTAGTGATTTAAACTGAAGCACAGTGATTATCAATTTCTGCTGATAGATCTGGTGTATGAATGTTCTTGAGTTTTATGTTGAACCTTCCAGGGTTACACAGGTTACAAGAGAAGGAAAATGTGTGCAGTCCAATGTTCCACGACAATTAGTCTATGGTACTATGGTATATGTGAGGCAAGCAATTGTATCCGATGCATCAACTGCTTTATCACGAGCAGTTTGCATTGCTACAAGATATAGTGCTGTTCGAAGGCAGTTTGGATCACATAATGGAAGTCCAGAAATACAGGTAAGCTTTGAAGCCCTCTATCCATGCATGGTTACAGGAGTGTTTGTATTTTATGGAGTTATGCTGCTTGAAATCCCCTTCAATATTTTCTTTTCTAGTGGAATTTAACAAAGGGGGTTGAAGCCGAATTCACAGTATGAAATTTGAAATTAATATGTTTATTTTGTGGAATGTCACAAAATGGGGGATGAAACCAAATTTATAGTAAAAATATGAAATTAAGACATTAATCTATGTTATAATCCTGACTGTCTAGATTTGGAGTGGTTTTGTTTTCCACCAGTACATGTATATAATTTGTAATAGGAATGGTGATGGGCTCTTCACATATCTTCTACATGATCTGTATGGTATCAAAATGTGTATTTAGTTCTCTCATCTGTTCAACATAAAAATTGGCTGGTGACGGTCTAAAAAATAAATGGCTTGTTAAGTTTGCATCATGAGATCAAGGTGGGAGATCACTGATATCTGAGTAGTGATGCACTAATGTTTCTGCTCTCCTGTCAAAAATTTTCCACCTGCATATGTTTTTTCATTGTGTAATACATGTCTTTTTTCTACATATTTACTTAGGTAATTGATTACAAGACACAGCAAGCTAGGCTCTTCCCTTTGCTGGCTTCTGCTTATGCATTCAGATTTGTTGGTGAGTGGTTGAAATGGCTATATATGGACGTGACAAAACGACTGGAAGCTAATGACTTTTCAACATTGCCTGAGGCTCACGCTTGTACTGCTGGGTTGAAGTCCGTGACTACTTCAGCAACTGCTGTATGTCTTAACAAGTGTTATTCATCCCTTTACCAATTGGTCTCTGTTGGTATATTTAATTATCTTTGGCCCTTGCTTATTCTGTCCCTAGCCCGCTTTTGTTCTTTAGTTTCATTGTCTAGGGTTCCATCAAATTAATAATTTAGCAGCTTTAAATGGGATCGCACTATTGATATGACAACACTTCAACTTGAAGGTAGCTGTTTCTGCATTATATAATGCAATACAAATTTCTAGTGAAATTGTCACTGATGGGTCAACTTCCTCGTATTCTTCTTAAATTGTCATCGCCCTAGGGCTCCTTCACTTTTTATTTTTCTTTTTTCAGTATATTAAGCTTGTTTCTTCCATTCTGTTTTGGGTTTCTTATGCTTTATCAGTTCTCTAACTTTTATCTGTTCTTTTTAATCTTTTAATTTGTTGATATTATGAACAGAATGCCGCGTGTAATCTCTACATTATGAACTGAATGCAATTAATTGGTGTGATTGAGCATCATGGCTTGAAATCTTAAATTAAATGACTTGTGTATGGATTATGGGACGTGATTCTTTGTGCATATCTATTTGACTTCACTTTTCTGTCAACTTGGTAAATTTAAGGTTGGTGCACAACGTGCAATGGTTGTTTACTTTTGACAGCTCAATTATTCTTCAATTTTGTCTCATCTTTTTTGCAAGGCAGTACTCTAAAGAATTCAGTATCGTCAGTTATGTCCATCTAATTGCATGCTGATTGGACATTTATTCTTCTCTTTAATGCCAAATTTATAGGGTCCAAATTTCTCAAACGTTATCACAATGCTATTGCCCATCTAGGGCGTTCTTATGCATGATTTTCAGTTCATATTTTCTTAGACTTCCCTCAACTTCATATTAATTTCACCTCCATTTGCAGGATGGTATTGAAGAATGTCGTAAGCTATGTGGCGGGCATGGTTACCTCTGTAGCAGCGGGCTTCCTGAGTTATTTGCAGTCTATGTTCCAGCCTGCACTTATGAAGGCGACAACATTGTGCTTCTTTTACAGGTCTGTTATATTTCAAGTACGTCTCACTTTCTTGGCTAAAAAATACAGCTTACTTCAGACCAGTTGATACGCTGTGTACTGCGTTCTTCCTTGTCCCTAAGTGGTACTTAAAGTGCAGTATTACAGCCGGCCTGTTGATGAAGATCTGGAGATTTATTTGTTTATTGTTCACTTGTTTTCATACATTCTTACGTCCTACAACTTGTTCTTTAGTTTTTTATTTTCATTTATATATCAGATGCTGCACACCTGCACTTTTTTTTTTGTACTTTAAATTTCAGAGTAGTCAAATATATAGCATTTCAGAACATTAAAAAATCCCTGATGGGGTTAAAACAAGTAAAAGAGTTATCTCTATTTATTGTGTTTGCGTAATTGTATCTTGCTCTATTCAGAAGTTTTCATTTCTGATCACTTGTTGAATATTATTCAAGTCTCATGCATTTTATGATAATTCTTCTCTAAAAATTCCCACAGGTGGCAAGGCATCTCATTAAGACCGTTTCTCAGTTGGGCTCTGGAAAAGTGCCTGTTGGTACAACAGCTTATATGGGACGGGCGGAACATCTGATGCAACGTCGATCTGATGTTAAACAAGGTATTAATTAAATTCTCCCCATGATATACATGTTCTAGCCATATCAATTTTGTTGCAAACGAATCCAATTTTCATTTATAACATGAACTATGAATATGCCCTTCATGAGTGATTTATACTTCATTTTCTTTGGCTGCAGCTACGGATTGGCTGAGGCCTAATGTAGTGCTGGAAGCATTTGAAGCTAGGGCTGTTAGGATGTCTGTTGCCTGCGCTAAAAATCTTGCCAAGTTTGCGAGTCCGGAAGAGGGTAAGTCTGTCCATGTTGCACAGGCGACAGGTTAACTTCTGTGCACTTTCTTTGGAACCAGTTTTGGTGCTCACCATTGTGGTGAGATCTGCACTGTTACAATAAAATACAATATGAATCGTCCCAATTTAAAATATTGAAATGATGATTTTTAGATAAAAAATATTATCTTTATTTTAGATTTTGTACATGTTAAAACAGTTTTTTAGTGTTCATCAAGGGTGATGAATGCCAAAACTCATTCCCACTTTCCTTGGGTGTGGCCGAAAAACTTCACTCGCACATTGCACTTCTGGTTGGAAGATAAAGAGGGGAAGGAGGGGGGGAATGATGCACCCTAGCAACCTGAAACTGTTTGTAATCGGAGGCCATGCGTGTCTTGAATTTCAAAGTCACAAGTTCTCGTATGATGCTGGTTATAAACTTGTACATTGGAATTATTGATTGAATATGCACCTTCAAGACTGTATCTTTTGCATGCGTGCTGTTTGTATAGATGACAAACCGTATGAACTAGAAAAGTAAGGTTGCTTAGAATATCAAGATTAAAGGCACGGAAAAAAATTTAAAAAAAAAAAAGCGAAGCCGTTATTGTTTCAAACTTGACAAAATTCTGAGCACTAGTGTGTTTGACTGTGAAAGATATGTGCGATTTGTACATCATCAGAAGTGATCATGTTAAATGTCAATTTTTTTCTGTGCAGGTTTCCAAGAACTCTCAGCGGATCTAGTTGAGGCAGCTGTTGCTCATTGCCAGTTAATTGTTGTTTCCAAGTAAGCTTCTTTGTAATATAATCGAATGCTTGTAACTGCATTATTTTTCCTCAACATTTAAGTTGACCAACCTATGCTTTCAGATTCATTGAGAAGTTGCAGCAACACATCCCTGGAAAAGGAGTGAATCAGCAATTAGAAATTCTATGTGGCGTATATGCTCTGTTTCTTCTTCACAAGCATCAGGGTGACTTTCTCTCCACTGGCTGCATCACTCCCACACAAGCTTCCCTTGCCAATGAGCAACTGAGATCCCTGTATTCCCAGGTATTTCCCTGAATCATGTCAACCCTATTTATCATCTTCATAATTAACCATTATTTTTAATGTACTATCTAACTAGGTTAAATTCAAGTATTTTCCGGGTCCAATTGGAGATAACTCTCGACTAACCATTATTACAAAACTAATGATCTGATAATACTTGTCAGGTTCGTCCTAATGCTATTGCGCTCGTGGATGCATTTAATTACACCGATCACTACCTCGGTTCGGTTCTGGGCCGGTATGATGGAAATGTGTATCCCAAGTTATACGAAGAGGCATGGAAGGATCCCCTGAATGATTCAGTGGTACCTGATGGCTTTCATGAGTACGTTCGACCAATGCTGAAGCAGCAACTGCGTAATGCTAGACTCTGAAACATTCCAAAGCTTTGGTTCTCAGACGCATAAACCTAAGAAGAAAAAGTTGATTACGCTATATATGTTGATTTTATTTTAAAAGGCAATAAAGATCAAAGGATGGAGAAAGAAAAATGTTCGTATTCACTGATTGTAATAACTAAACTGGTTCCCAAATTGGATAGGGGTGTGATTTAGTATATCTTTCTAGTACCATTGTTATTATTAATTACTAATTTGTGAAAATTGCCATGATGTATCTCTGTTAGGAAGTGTATTTAGCTTGAGATTCATACGGGTTCAAGTTTGTCGGAATAAATGTTTATTTCATGAATCTTTAGGTGTCACATGTT
>JANTPZ010009530.1:0-13016 GCA_025593235.1 Vachellia pachyceras | reverse complement strand
AACTTACTTATAATTCAGTCCTTTAAACTATTTTATGAAATTAAACTAATAAAAAATAAACTTCCAAATCCTCTCAACAATTTTTATGTGGATTCTAGAAATTAAGTTTATTTACAGTAATTCATCCATTTATGATCAGAAAGGCTACATATTCTTTTAATGCTAGTTTAGGGTTAAAACAATGAAAATTTTTCACTATATCAAAATTTTATGAAAACAACATATATGACTAAATTTTTCATGAGCATTTTAGAAATTAAATTAATTTTTTAAAATTCATCCATTACAAGCCATAAAAGCCACATATTATTTTAGGGCTAGTTTGGGTTAGAAAACCATGGTTCATGAGGATTCCAATAAACTCGATGAATTATTGTAAACCATTATGACTCAATCTTTCTAACTCTAAATGAATGAATTATTGTAAAAAAAATTGACTTATGAAATCCTTACAAATAATTGAATTATGACGTTTCCATGCAATTTCTAAGATAGTGGAAAAAATTTCATTCTTCTAACTCCAAACAAGCCATAAAATAAAATGTCGCATTTTTTGTCCTAATGGATAAATTTTAAAAAATTAATTTGATTTATGGAATCCTCATAAAAAATTGAGTCATAAAGGTTGTTTCCATGAAATTCAGATATAGTGAAAAAAATTCATTTTTCTGATCCTAAATTAGCCCTAAAAGAAAATATGGCATTTATGACTCTAAATAGATGAATTATAGTAAATAAACTTGATTTTTGGAATTCTCATAAAAAATTGTTGAGGGACTTGAAAACTCATTTTTTATTAACTTGATTTATAAAATAATTTAAGGTATTGAATTATAAGTAAGTTAAAAGTTGGTGGTTAAAATATTAATTTTTCCAAAAAGAATTGACTAAAAGTTATGAGTGGAATAAAATTGCATCAGATTAAAAATATTAGAGGCAAAATTGCACTCAAAAAAGAATAAGATGCCGAATGCACCTGAGAAATAAAATTAGGGTTATATTTACTACTTTACTCTAAAAATAATTAAAAAAATACAACATGAAAACAAAAAACAGTTAACTTTAAAAGCGATTTTAATGGTACAGGAGTTGGATATGCAAAACATAAAATATTATGATCTTAAACTTTTAAAGGATGAGGAGGTCATATGCAATTAACTCAAATGTCAGAAAATTTTATGTATTTTGGCCAATAATGAAATAATTATTTTCAATTTCATAGTTTCATAACATATATACATATTTCTTGCACGTTTCCCTTTGTTTTTATTTTATACGGTTTGAATGCAACATGTGCCTTCAACGTTTTCTTTTGGAGGATGTCCTGGGTTCAACGCTTGTATTGGAGATTATAATAGATATGTTTGCGTCAACGTTAGAAAAAATATATTTACATAAATTGAGATAAAACTCTTCTCGCATACTTATTTTATATATCATAAATCACTTTAATAAAGTAAATTGTACTTCTAAAGTTGGAGGTAAAGAATGTTGTCTTGACTTGCGTGAACATGATTTCTCAATATTCACACAAACATGCATGTAGATATTTAGTTCGTTCTTGAAGAACATTCTGACCAAGACGGAGAAACTCAATGGCAAAAAAAAGACGGAGAAACTCAATATATCCTGCAGATGAAAAGGTGAGCTTAGGATTCTCAGAATCAGATGAAAACATGGGTGAGGATATTTACTCCATTCACCAATCCATCCACCCTTGTCCCAAACATCCCTATAATCCTCCCACTTGCCTTGGTCCCCTTGGATCAAAACCAGAAGAAAACCAAATATAAAAGTTCATATCCTTCTAGAACAGTATGCAAAGTCAATCCCCGCCATAGCCTTCACTGATACAGGCTCTTGCAGGACAATAATAAAGTCCCATATACTTCCCCCTAAAGAATGGGTTCCGTTTAATCATTACTTTGCTACTACAGATGGAAACTTGTTTAAGATAGAGCTTAATTATCTCTAAAATAAAGATTGGGGTACATTTCTTCCTTCCCTGGATGCATTTTGAACATCAAAGTTCTGGGAAAAGATGTTCTTATAGGTTTTGATGCCAATTATCATACTAAGAATCTACATGTCCTTCCTAGAGGAATTAAGTGGAAAGGTTTCTTCAGTGCATATACCGAACAATTTGCACCTCTACCTTTGTTGGAGGGGTAAACTCTGCAGTATCATTGAACAAAACCACCTCTGGCATTATTCCAAAAGCCGAACTAAAGAAATTTTGTTGTTCCAAATATCTCTGTTGACTCGTGATCAAACAACAAAGTTTTAACAAGTTTGTGATAATTCATGAGTGAAATAAATAATCAGTCGGAGCAGCAGTGCACCATTCTTGGAAACCAGAATCTCCACGCCAAGGCTCATACCTCCATAATCATTTCCAAGATCTTCCCCGATATCATTCGGCTCACTTCAGCATCTCCATCCCAAGGCTCATGCCTCCATAATCATTTCCAATTTACCAAGGAATCATAACCAGCCAGGGCACTCCATATCACTGTACTTAGGACTAGGGCCCATCTTGCAATCTGCAAAACCCAGGTATAATGAAGACTACTCCAACTTGTCTTTCCAATTTACTTGTCTTGTTGGTAATTTACCCTTCAGGACTGCCATTCTAATGAAAGACGTACCAGAAAACTTGAGACGTGTTAGGACATCCCACCATTTCGTTTTCTCTTCATGCATAACATAACAAGTGCTTGTCATATACCTTGAAACTTGTTTTTGGCTAGTGTAATGAGTGGTTGTCATGTAGTTGTAATATAAGAATTATCTTGGAACTCGTTTTGTCTTGGCGTGAGATAATTAAAACGCTCTTGTAACTTGAGTCAGCGTCTTGCACAAGGAAATGGTCTATAAAAAGGACCGGTGCAAGAGTAGACACCATCAATTTGTACAATATCTCCAACAATAAGATCAGTGTGTTTTCTATCATGAGCTATCTCTAAATTCTCCCTATTTCTCTTGAAGGCTTGAAGTAGTATCTTGCACTTGTATTTAAAAATTCAAATATCCTCTGCACTTGTTTCTCTTGAGGATCTTGTGCATCAAAAAGAATCTGACCATGATCCATTAGAAATATAGGTAACTAAAAGAATTGGTCTCAATGCTTAGAGATTGAAGGTCCTAACAAGGCCCTGCATCTGAAATGTTTATGAGGCCTTACTTGGACTAAAATCTCGACGCATTAAGCATCGTTATGCTTAGACACATACTATTCTTATAGCCAATTAAATTTAATTCATGATTCAATCAGTTCAAACCTGTTCCCACTTTCACCTTCTACGTCAGATCGGTTTTGAATGGGTATGTTCACATTTCCACTAGTAACAGTACATTGAATAAGAATGACACTAATAGGAATACCTATGTGCTTAGTAAAAAAACCTTCTATCAATTTTTTTTATTATTGCTAGCAGCGTTGTTTTCCTTTCCAAAAAGAACGAAAAAAATAAATCCTTCCTTAGAATCCTTTTCAAAATTTACGTAGAACTTCAAATGTAGATAGGCCCTCTTGGCATTGGCATTGAGAAGCCTCGTTCGCACAAGCCAAAACATAACTCATCTCACAATGGTAAATTTCATTGAAAAAGTAAAGCTAATCCAAACGAGCACATGATGCTTAAGTGTATTTCAGCTTCTAAGCCGGTAAACCCCAAATTCACACAACCACCATTTTCCCTCATTCTAAATAAATTATTCACTTTACTCGTTAGGAACAAATTGAGTTTTTAAAGTTCCTAAAAGTCTGATTGGACTCCCAGGAAAGCAACAGAAAGATCCCAGGGAAACATCTGTCCAAACTCAACTTATTTACAAACGAATTTCAAAACTATATCCATAATAACTTCAATACAACGAAAACTGGGTATTCTAGGTAGAATTATTGGGTATCCATTAATAAACCCAAAAAAAAAAACCAACTTAGGATCACCTGATGCTGTGATGCATGATTCTGGGAACAACATGGTCACCTACTGATGCAGAATTTATTCACAGTTTGGTTTCTTACTATGGTATCTAATTCCTAACAGCTAGGTATGGAATAGTATGCATGAACCAGAAAACCGGCTTCTTTCTATTGCTTCTATCCTGCAAAAGAGTAAACATACAAGCCTGAAAAAACGAAATAAATTACAGTTTAGCACTGTCGTGTGCCTGTAATTACTTTGTCCTCAGGTGATCTAAAGTGAGTCTCGATTAAGTTTCCTGGAACTTATTATATTAACATGTAACAATCTCATGGTAACTTCAGTTTTAATTTTAACATGAATAATCAGCATATGTTAGCTTTAGCAAACACTTGATATTAATTAGCCCTGTCAACATTTAACCAAATTCATTACCAAATGGATCACAAAGGGAGCATTTTTCAAATGTCTGTAGTTTAAGGATGAAATTTGAAAATATAGAAAATTTGAGAGTATGCAGGAAAAAAAAAATATAGGGAGCATTTTTTGCATATTAAAATGATGAACAATTTAATCATTCAAAGTTTTTTCTCCTTAATTCTTGAACATTTTTATAGCATTTGAAAGAGAAAAATACTTTTAAGGCTAATAATTATTGGAATATCCTAGAGACTGGAAAATATACATGAACTAAATGAATCCTACATTATAACAATGAAATTGTTCGAATGTTTTAACATTCACACATTTTTATTTATATAAATCGCAACAAACAACCTATTCTGGGTCATACTATGAAAGGTAAATTAAATACTAAGCAGAGATGCTACCTGGTCATCAACTTGAAGAAGAAGATAAAGTTTCTTTTCTATACGCTGCTGTGGTTCTTCATTTGCTTGAATAAATAGTCTCCTCAATTCTCCTAATTACAACACTAAGACTTGCACCATTCTCCAAGGCTTTAACAACAGCTCGATGTGCCGATTTATGCCACTTTAGAAGATTGTAAGATTGCAAAACCGACCATCTTGCTTGATTAGACATCTGCTCAATGCAGCAACATGAAATTTCATATTTCAGTATCACAGATAAAACGGGACAATAAAGAAAAATGCATTGCATTATAAAGAGGGACCTCAGCTACAGATAATGGAGGATCAAGTAGTAGACAGATGCCTCTAAATAGATTCTCATCATTTTCTCCACCCTCTGCCTCTCCATAAACAAGAGCTTCAGCTGCAATGCCTGCAAAAAGCACCATGCAGTACCTGAACAATAGGTTATGTAAACCATCAGTATCAATTGAAAAGCTGAAATGAACTAAAAAATAAGACTCAAGTTTACAGCATCTATATTCTAGATGAGCATTCATATTTTCATCTTTATTTCACTAGACAGTTTTCAAGCAGAACACGCCATTTGCACTTTCTAGAAAAAAACAGCCGGTTAGACAAGGATCCAATGGCTAGTCTGCCTATGACCAAGATTATTAAATAAATTATAGTTACAGAAAACAAATTTATAAATCTAAAAGACACACCAAGAGATTTGACTCATTTTTCTCCATCCACACAGCACGCCTGGTCATGGGACTCCTTCACCTTGAATGGTTTAACAAATATATAGTACCCAACAACCAGATGGAGAAATAATAGACAATTTAGTTTTAAATGGGACAAAAGATGGATAGGAAAGCACAATTTCCAGTCCTAGAAGAAGAAAGAAACATAGTGCTGAAGTGCCACAGAAACTAAGCTCCCATTGCTTGATAGATGATAAATGGAATTTTATTCAGTTTTCATTTATAACTGCTTAGTTCACATAAAAAATCTTCAATCAATTGGACTTGGCATAAAACTACTTAGTTCAACATAAAATCTATGCAACTGTAAACATTTTACCCACCTATCAAAGGCAGTGCCATCAAGTCGTCCTTCGGCAAGGTCATTGGCAACTTTCTCATCCCAAAACTGAGTCCCTGCCTGTAAAACAATATTTTATTGACACGAAAAAGATATATAAAGCCCAGTGAAGGTATGTAAATGTAAATGAGAGGAAGACGATGAGAGAAATTTTATTACAGGGAAATGTAAGAGATAAAATCTACTTGCATGTAGCTGTGAGAAGCAATAAATATGAAAACACATTACAATTTGGAAACTTTATTATCAAAGTTGTCTTGCTTTCTTTTTTACCCAAAAAAAACCAAAAATTGCCTTGCCAAGGCAAGAAAGAGGATGCTTCAGGTCAAGAACAAAAGAGCAAAATGAAACCAAGCATAGAACATCCAAAATAAAAGTATGAAGCACAAATGTTTTATGGAAATATCTAAAACTTGTGGAAAGTATGGCACCTCAAAATTACCAAAGTTCAGCCAAACGGGAACTAATAAAATTACATATTAATATACCATACATAGAAGAGTAAAATACCTGTCCCTGAACGCCCATTTGCATCGCAACTATTGGGTCTAAAATCACCCCACGAATTGGGCAACCCATCAAGTATGCTGTGGTAGCACCAGAACAATCCTTGTAAGATGTTATATACATGATTGAGAAAGCTTATCATCATATACCAAGTGACAAGTAGAGCCCATAATAGAGAAAGTATAATTTACCTGTCAGGAGATGCCCAGCTTCATGAATTAGGATGCGACGCCTATATGGAGGCCAATAGCTTGAGATTTGTGCTAAACAACTGCCACCAAGGAAGATAGAATCTATGAAGGCTAGACCTAATATTGCTGCAAGGTTGGGTCTTATGTCAATCCCTTCAGAAACAAGAAAGGATGCCCCACCAAAAAAGGCTATCAAAAAAGCACTTGTATTCCCTGAAAGACCCCACTTCTTTGGTGCAAGTTTAGACACTAAACAGAAGAAGGAAAAACATGGTAAGGCTGCATTGGATGTCATAAGATAAGCATTTTGCAGTAGCAACTTCAGTAACTACCATTTATTCAATTATGATACAATTAATAAAGCCCACTGGAGTGAAAATTAGAGCCATTTACAGCTTGGGAAAAATATCTGTTGGTCAGAAATTCATGTGCACCTTCTAAACCAGTTGAGGACTTCACGACATCAGGTGTAATGTTCCTCGGTCCATCAAGAACTATACAAGATGAAAATTGGAAAATGCAAAAAGGCAAAAGTAAGAAACACTGGCTTTTACATGCAAAAGATGCATCAACTGACTAGTTAGAGCAGACTTTATTAATATACACCAATTTACTAAACTTCAAAACAATAACAAACATTATTTTCAGTTATATGTAGAACCAAAAGCTGGTCGTACAGGATCAACGCACAATTTTCGAATAATAAAAAGATATGTCTTCCCTACGCTCATGTCATCAAGTATTAATGCTGCAGCTCACACCAAAATATAGCATAACAGCAATCATATATCATAGCACAGGAGGAGGTACAGCAAACAATAAATTAAAAATAAATAAATAAATCACAGGAAGGAAAATTATTATATTTTTTTTCATCACTAAAGTTGTTTGAGATTCAAGGTTTATGTATATTATAGTGCCCAGATAGAGAGTTGGTTGATATTTGAAACAGCTTGGCAGCGTTCTGCAAGGGGAGTTTTGCCTTTGTAGTCAGAAGTTCAAGTTGTATAACTCCACAATGGATCATGTTTTCTTCTTCTTTTCATTTTTTTCTCTTTTTGCGTATAATTTACCATCATATGGAGGCTTCCTTTGCCACAAAAGTCTTAACAGATGGTATGACTTTGCTGGTTACCTGGTATGCTAAATTCAGCTTAATTTGTTGATTTACATTCCAAGGAGTTGATTTTGAGCTACCAGAGAAGGGAAGGAACCTGGGGTTTCACTGACATCTACAGTAAGCACAAGCAACACATAATATTTGCACCATCAACCTCGTACTATAATTAGTAGGATAAGGGGAAATTTGATTTACACACAGAGACAGTGCAGCATGTCTTAATTAGAAACACAGGAAGTGAATTGGTTATCAAACAAAAGTTCAAGTGGAAGTCTGAGATATTGGCCATTATTGAAGCCCATAACAAATGAAGTCCACAACAATCAAGCCCAATGGTGAAAGAAAGACCAACAAGAGTTAATTCATTCCAGAACCTTCAATGCTCACAACACATGTCATCATTGTATAGGATACATTCCTCTATAAATAGTATATGCACTGTACACAGAACAAATATCAATGAATATACAATTTCCTCAGCAATATGATTCTGCTCTGCAACTTTCTGCTCCATTTACTTTTCTGCCTCAATAGCCATCGCCTCCTTTTTACTAGATTTAGCTTGATTATTCAAAAGGGGTGTGTGTGTGTGTGTGTGTCCCTGCTCACGATCATATTCCTAAAAGAAAGTGATGTGCTGAATGCCTTGCAGATGTTACCTTCACAAATCTCTATGACCTACCCCACGTTCCTACTTCCTAGCACCAAATCACACTGATAAAAGAACGTGAGGCCATGAAGCACTGGAACTTGATAATAAAATTAAACTAGGGCAGATTGAAAGTTTAAATGACAAACGGAGGGGAAACGAAATTTGTAAACATTTCAGCTGTATACGCAAGTGCTCCATCACACAGGCAGGCACCATTTTATCTTGAACCACGATTCAAAAACTTCAGATGACAACGTAAAACACTGGAGAATGTATTGACTCAATTTTCCACAATTCCAAGTCCAAATAACCGCCCAAAAAACAAAACAGAAAAGTAGAACAAAAAAAACTCACCGATATTCCTGCATTTTCCAAAATTAGGCAGAAAACCCCTATCCTTCAAAAACTTGTAGGCATTGCCCACTAGCTTCATGTTATCAGCATTCAAGCACGTGTCCAGGACCTCCCAATCCCTATGGGGCCCAAACAACTGTAGCTCACGGAACCGAGACTCGAAGGAGTTAGCCGCAGAAGGAGAAGAACCATCAAATAGCTCAACCGGATTTTCGTTTTCGATGGATTTCAAGAACCTCAGAGCCATGGCGAGGTCTTTGTATTCCCTCCATTCTCGGAAAGCTCTGGTTGCCTGTTGGTGCTGGCATTGCCTCACATAGAAAAGCTTCCTACTCAGAAGAAAGGTGGTTCGAGGGAAACAACAAGAAAATCCGCAGGAAAATGGCCGTGAGGTGAGAGAATGGGAGAAAATTTCGCGTTTATAGGGAGGATTTTATATTTTCTATACCTTCGAACTTCGATGGTGGGAGAAGTTTGATGCAGAGGGAGAGCCATAACATGGTGGAAAAGCTGTATCTTCGCGTTTATAGGGAGGATTTTATATTTTCTATTTCCATGCGCCTAAAATATGAGTCATTCAGGTTAGACTATATGTCATGCCCTGTTTTGTTTTTATAAAAGACAAAATGATATATATTAAAAAGATGGGAGATTTATTGTAAGGTTCGAAAGGAAGTTATTTATGAAAATGTTCCAAGAGTTATCAATGGCAGCTGCTCCACTTGTCAATGGTGCTCCTCAACTTGTCATTGACAACCTCTTGAGACATTTCATAAATAACTTCCTTCTTTGAGATCTTACAATAATTCTGCCTAAAAAGATTACAATATTAAAGGCCTATGGAAAAGTAAAAACAAAATAGTAAATTACATAATTGATGATAATAATTGACAGATTCACCTGGTATTAGAAAGTATATGATTGTAATAACAAAAAAAAATGATATCATTCCAAGCTATAAAGGATGGAGCTGATTTGATGATTAAATCTGGGATGAAGTTCTTAGGAATGTAGATGAAGTGAGTTGTGTTGTTAGCTTGAGTAAGCTGGATTTCTAAATCCAAAGAAGGACAATCCTTAAGCATTGGCCATAAAAAAAACTTCTGTATTAGAGAACTTTCTGGTAAAAGGAATTTGATGAAGCGAGTAATTCTTGTGAGAGATGATGACAGAGCTTTGTATTTACACTACAAGATTGACCAATTAGCTTTGAATATCTTGTTGTTGGTCATTGTATTAGAGTGAAGAGTTGAAACTTCGACCACATAATCTTGTTTTTCAAAGGGCAGACGATTTGATGAGATACAACCATTAATTTCCCTTGATTAGAGATTGTGAGGTCGTTGTTTTGCTTTCGACTTGTTTGAAATAACATTTTTAAAAGTTAAACGCACGTTGAGCAGTATTTTCTCGTAAAACGAGATAGTCTTCCCCATATATTTATCTCAGCTTATGTAAAAATACTTCTCTACCGTGTTCCAAAACGGACCCATAAATTATGAGATTTCTCCTCTGCCAAATGAGATTGATGAGAAAGTTGATGACATGAGATAATTCCTCAAAATCCTCAAAGTGAAGTTGAGGGAAAGTAGTTTTTAGCCATGATTTTAGTTCGCCAAAACGGGTAACAAGGAGTCTTATAAACTAAGAGTTTGTTTGGAAGTCCGTTTGAGAATAGCTTTTATAGAGTTCGATGTAAAACTTAGCTTTTGGAGAATAGATTTTATAAGAATAACTTTTACGGATTTCGAGGCAAAACTTAGATTTTAAACGGTGATTGTGTTTGGAAAGTTATTGCCTTTTACTAGGTTCCAAACAAAAAGTAAGTAGGAAAGATGAAAGAGAAAGAAAGAAAAATAGGAAAGAGAAAATTTATTAGAAGAGAGAGTGTGATTTAATAAGAAAATAGTTTTTTCAAAATCTAAGTTTCAAACCGAAGTTTTGTATCTAAAATAATTTTTCTGAAAAAAATTTACTTGGATAAAATATAGATTTCGTAACTGAGATCCAAACGAGTCCTAAAAATCAAACCATATAGATATAGAGAAGGGACATTTAACAAACAGATGATCCAAATATTCCTATTCAGGACATCCAAAACAACATAAAGCAGAGATATTCAAATGATGCTACGCTAGGACATCCATAGAGGGAATAGCCTCATGAAGAAGTTTCCAAATGAAACAGAAGATGCTTCTGAGGCAAGGACATGGACCAGAGAAATTTCTATAACAGAAAGCAATGGATAACTTTTGGTGCAAACTACTTTCGAATCCATCTTTGACAGCGAATACACCTAAAGAATTTCCATATATCATGAAATTTTATCCAAAAAATTGCAGAAAGAGATTTGACTGTTTATGATTGCTGGAGCTGTTGAAGGAGCATACCACTGGTGAATTAAGACCTTGTTCCACTACAATGGTTGCAATGAATCTGCAGGATGCAGTAATAGGTCTGCAACATGTGTGTGTTTGAAAATATGTTGAAAGAAATGAGTTACAGATTCCGAGATAATTTTACGGATTTCAAGATGATTTTATGGATTTCGATATGCTTTTTACAGATTTAGAAATACTTTTGTCTTGACTTGCATACATCGTTGAAAAAAATTGTTTCCCGCACTCGCATACCAGAATCAATTCTCCATTTGAGTTTGCTAACAATCGCCTGGCTAATTCTCCATTATAAGGGTTCTTTAAAAGTGGTCTATCATTTCGATTGATATGTTTTTGCTTGCAAGGTTTTTCCTAGCAACGATGATTCTTCTAAAGAATTGATTCCCCATACTTGCCTGGAAAGAAGTGCTTCATTCATTGGAGGAAAGAGACTGTGCCTGTTTGGGAAGCCATTTTTCCTGCACGTAAGTCGAGATAAAACCATTTCAAAATCTGTAAAAACCATCTCGAAATTCATAAAAATCATCTTGAAATCCGTAAAACCATCTCGAAATTCCCAAAATGCCTCAAAATCTGCAAAATCTATTTTCCCAACGGAATTCCCAAACAAGCACTTTATTTGTTTATCAAATGCATTATTCTTTGATTTCCATTTGAACCACGAAAAAAAAAGTTGATGCATAGCATATCTACTTTGTCATGGTTTGTGGAATTTTAAAACGAACCTTCCTACTAAACAAAGCATTTAATCTAATTAATAATTAACAAACGATTAACTATGGTTATAGAAGAATTTGCTTATCACTTTTAAAAAAACTTTATCCCATTCTTCGTACTAATACATTTGGATTCAGGGTATAACACCACTCACAAATCTACTATAGTAAGTCAATACATACGACAAATGATGCAGTTAATATCAGGGTTAAAATCCAACCCACTAGTCTCCATTCTTCAATTGTAATTCAAGCACAGGGTTTAGATACAAATAGTTGTCATTTCAAAAATTAGAATCAGAGTATATCAAAATATGATGATCATAAGAAGTTAATATATAAATATTACAATTCCCAAAAATTCTAGAGGCATATAAAGTTACAAACACTTATGCCTCTGCCCTCATATAAGAGGTCTCACCTGAAAAAATGTTAATATCACGGGGTGAGACATTAAGTCCCCGTAACTAAAATCAATTTATAAAACATGAAAAAAAAGAAATGTAAGTTAGAGAAGTAGAATTGTCTGCATTTACATTAAAATTTCAATAACAAAATAATATATAATACTTTCAATAGTTGAAACTGTCTCCACTCACTCATCCTACTCCCCCTTATATCTTCTAGACGTGGTATAACCTATGAGTGCTAGTATACTCGATCAAATGTTAGCTAGTCAAATCAAGAACACTGCCCCCTCTACGGCACCACCAAATATACCATAACAGGAAGGTGTCCGCTCAAAAATTCAACTCAAATTTGGGCTATGAATGAGAGCTCATTGATACACAATTCAACTACATTTTTTTCACACAACCCAATGTATCTCATAAAATAAAGCAATATAATCAGTATAATATATTTTTCTTTTATCAACATCCCATGATAATAGCAATCCAAATGACTCATAATAATCCCAATAGCGATAATCTTAGCCATAATCGCAACTCATACATATACATAGGGAAATACACCGCTTCACTGATATATGTAAATATTCAATCATATATATGATCTTCCAAAAACGCATATAAATATTATAAAAGAAAGTGTGTTTCAAAAACATCTTACAATCTATAAAGTGCATATAAAATAAATTAACCTAAGTTACCCGAACTCTAAGCTTAATTTTAAAAACTTTAGAAGTTAAGAATATAATTCACAATTTTGGATCACACACACCAATCTAGACAATAATGTAGACACAAATTTAATACACAATTTAG
>JANTPZ010009529.1:0-11836 GCA_025593235.1 Vachellia pachyceras | reverse complement strand
TACGGATGTTCAGAATTCTTATCATCAAAACTTGGGTGTGTTGGATCAATTCCGGTATCAATAAACCCAATAACAACTCCTTCTCCGGCAGTTTCAAACCCGCCTTCTTGAGACCATGCACCTTGTGGCAGACCCAAGAATTGTGGAGTATGCGTAGTTGCGGTTCTTACTGAAAAATCTAACACCACATTCGAAACTTCCCTTCTACTTGCTAGTTTCTCCGCCTACATGATTCAGAGATTTCAAACGATATAACAGTAAGCTAAATGCATATGAAACAAAATATTATTATCTTACAAAACAAAAACAGAAACACCATTCTTAATCATTTTGATCAGAACTGACTATCAAACCTGTTGGGGGGTAACCAGCACGGCGAATCCATTGATCAAGTAGTGGTAGCTATAGAGCTTCAAATATTTTTCCCCTCTCAATACTTTCTTCAACAACGAATCGTGAACTCTGGCAATATGAGAGCCAAATCTTTTGCGTGTCCTGGAAATATTTCTAAATATATATGTGTGTGTGTAACAAAAAAAAAAGAAAAGAAATTTAGGGCACTTGATTTCACAAATAACCTCAAAAAAGTATAAAAACAGGAAAAGGGGTGACAGAACAGAAAATCAAAAGCACCAATAACATTAATAGCGAATATATTGATCCAAATCTAACAAACTCTTGACGGGTATCCTATACTCAGGATTCAAGTAATGACCAGTTATAGTTCATAAACCATCATTCAAGTGTTAATTGAATCAAATCAACTTCTTATACTAAAATGTAACTTCCTCAAGAAGCCTCAATGATTAAAATAGAAAAAGCAACATAGTGTGAAATACCTCGATGCTCTAAGAAAGAGAGACAGAGCACGAAACAGGAGCAAAGAAATCAATTAACAAAATTAAGCACTTCGCTTCAATAAATTAACCAAAATGAGGAAAAACAGAGATTATTCAACAACATTAGAGAGAGAGAGAGAGAGAGAGACGCAGTGGGAGGAAAGATAAGAAAATCAAGTGTCCAAGCCACTTCTGGTAAATCTTATAACCAAGAATTGCAGAAAGAAGAAAGGGTACCTTGGTGTGTGAAATCTAGTTCTCTCAACAGGTCCGTGTTTGAAGTCCTTACCAACTCTGAACTCACTGAAGCGATGAGAAGAAGGAGACTTTCTCAGAGTAACAATGTACACAGCTGTAGTTGGCTCATCTGAATCGTCCTGGCATGAGCAAGGTACAAGAAACGCCCCCAAGCAAAACAAAACTATTATATGTGCCCAAAAACTCTTCCCCATTTGGGTTTTAAGTGAAACAAAAAAGCGAAGAACGAAGAACCCCAATTAATGGAATGCCTCTCTACAAGTATGAACAGAAAGAAGGCAGAACAATTCTTCAGCAACCCTCACTCCATTCTCAAGCACATAACTTTTCTCCTCAATATTCACCAGAAACCCTTACCCAAGATCTTCGTTTCCAGAATCCAGATTTGGGAATAAAGAGTGAACCCAGAAGCAAAATCGGCGGAAGCAGGCTGCTTTTGGTGAGAGAAGAGGAAAAAAAGGAAAAGCTTTAACGAGCAGAGAGAGAAAGCGGGGTATGTATCAGTGAGTATAAATAGCTGGAGGAGTAGAAGTGTAGAGAATCTGCAAAACCTTCTTGGGAGATGTGAATTTGAACGTTTGTTTATTGCGAGAAGGAAACATGAGTGGGATGAGAGAAATGGACCGTTTTATTTGGTTTTATTCGATTTGTACTCTTTTTTGAGATGTTGGCTGTCAACTTTGTGGACTCTGTGCACCTCATTCATGTGAGTGTCATGTTCACTTTTCTGAGTTACCTTAAAAAGCTTGGTAGCCAAAGCTAACTTAAGCTTAGTAATTTCCAGTCACCTTGCTTGGACCAGCGAGCTTCAATAGTAATATCTTATTTATTAGCAGGAGACATGTCTTCTTGTTATACACAGTTTTGCTTCTAATGATCTAATCAGTATTTGTGAAATACACCGAAACCAGGGTTCCATTTTGTTCATAGAGATTGCTCCATGGAAAAAAAATGAAAATTCGAGTTTTAGTATTTATAAAAAGGAAAAAAATTAATAGATGATTTGTAAATAGCTTTAAATATACCTTTTTCCATCGGTTGGAAATTTATCATTGTCCTAACAAATTTTTCAGATGCAACTCAATAAACGATTTTCATCACAAGTTTTTTTTTATCATTTTCTGCAAGAGTATTTTTAACAAATAATAATTGTTCAAATATATTGTTGGCTTTTTAAAAAGGAAAAGTCATTTTTATAGTTACAATTCTTCAACTAAAATTAGGAGAAAATAAAACGATCATTTTTTAAATTTATTGAACTTAAGTAGTATTTAGGACATGTTTGTGAAATTTTTAATGTTAAGCACAATTAAGTAGTTAGCACGTGCTGTATCACGAGTGGATATTATTAAATAGTCATTTGAATACTCGTTAGAATAATTAGTAGTTTGATATGATATGTGTATTGTAGTGAAATGTTAAATTATTTTTATTTTTAATGTAATTTCTTTGAAAATAAATATTACATAATCGTGGATTTTGACATTGAGAAAATGACTTAAATGATGCATGAAGGGCTCCATATATTGTATCTAACATGAACATTCTCACCCCACACAATAAAATTAATTCAATTCAATATGTATACAGTACACTCAAAATTTAGTATTAATATCAAATCTAAAAAGATCGATTAATTATAATAAATTATTATTACAGCAATTTATCTCTTAATATAATCCAACTAATTTATTAAAACTAATTTTGTATGTGTGTGAATTAAATGATATTTGGAAATAAAATTAAAGACAAATATAATAATTAAAAAAAGACGCAAATGCATGGTATCAAATTTAAACACGGTGAATCAAAGTTCTAATCCTCGATGATGTTGTTATCTTTTAACATAAAGGGAGTAGGGAATAAGTTACAAAATAAAATAATGCAATAATATATAAATAGGAGTTAATAACTTGATTAAGGGAAATTTAATTCACAAAAATGCTAACTCCATTAATAAATATGTCAAATATATTAATATAGAAAATTGTAACTTATGCCAATTAATGTAAATAAAATGTATAAACCTTAATTGTAATTCAGAGATGCCTATGTTTAGCACATCATTATGGTTGAAATAAAATTGCTTTAAATAGAAAATGTTTATGTCCATGAAAATATTAAATTCAAATTGATAATTTTTTTCCTAACTGGATTTCTCCATCATAATTTTTATATCTATTGAACTTAATTAAATAAATTATTGAGAAACTTTTTTGCTGGTGGCAGAATAGAGAAACCACTTTAATACATCGAGATCATGTCATTAAAACTGCAGATGAATTTTTTTTATTCACCCCAATAATTTAAATAATTTTTTTAATCAAATTACATACCTAGGTGTGTTTGGGAATTCCATTGGGATAAAGGAGTTTACAGATTTCGAGGTATTTTGCAGATTTCAAAATAGTTTTACGGATTTTACGATGGTTTTTATGGATTTCAAGATGATTTTTTTTACATATTTCGAGATAATTTTATCTTAGTTTACGTGTACCGTTGGAAAACAGTGTTCCCAAATAATTACATAGTTTATTTTAAAAGACTTAAAGCATTCGTGAGAGCTAATGGCTCTGTTTGTTTTAACCATTAGCACAACGGGTGCGCTTACCGAGACACTTTTCCTCTCGCATAAATTGCTTCGGAACCTGTGCCCGTTTTCCCAACGGGCTATCCAAACAGAGCCAATATTAATCTAAATATTGTTGCATAAAAGGCAAACAAGTCATTATCAGATTGTGAATCTAAAGTGAAGAAATTATGACTCTTAACTTTAACACGATAAATTAATGATCCGTCAAACTAGTATGATTCATAAATAATCTTAATTAATGAGACCTTAATCTGCAAAAAAAAAAAATCGTCAGGCATCATAATTGCTTCCTCATTATTGCATGTTGGTTTTTCATCTTTCTAATGGTATAGTAAGATTTTTATGAAGAGAATCTACTTTAATGATAAAAGAAAAAAAGTAAAAAAAAAAGATTGGAAAAAAGGGCTGTGTGCTATTGAAACAACTTCCTCTAAGATGTGTTTTTGCCTTCACAATATATGCAAAGTTCACCAGAAACCTTCTCAAAAGTCAAAAGGTTAGCAACGGATAGACGGTGGAAAAAAAATTAAAATGTTTACGCAAGCATATGTGTATTTTATCTGATCTTTAATATAACAGTTAGATAAGTAATTTATGAATATTAAATTTTTTTTAATTTAGTTATTTTGTAGGATTGATTTTTTTAAATAGAATTTTTTGGATATTGGGTGCAAGAATCAACTGTTAAAAAACGTAATAAAAAAAACGAAAAGAAAGGAACTAGGAAGATCGATTCCTTTCTATTTTAAAAATAACCTCTTTTTAATAAAAATTGTTGAATGCCCACATTGAGGATAACAAAATTGGAGAAAATGTTGTTTTTTAACAGTTTAAATGAAAATACGATGAGAAAACAATCAAGTGAAAGAGATTTAAGAAAAGACTTAGAAATGTAATGTTTAATGTGCCCGTTTGGAAATGCAGTAGAGAAGTACATTTACACAAATTTAGATAAATATATGAAGAAAAGTATCTCATTTTAAATAATAACATTGTTGAACGTTTGTTTATTTTTGTTCTACTTAGTATCCTGTAAATGTGTGGTAGACAGATCTAGGCCGTGCATAAAAAGGATTGTTTCTCAAAGGTTTATAAATAAAAAGTCGACATAAATAAATCATAATGTTTACATATTTAGAAACTCTTAAAAATGTTTTTCACATCCTTCACTTTCCACTAACTCTTCAATTAAGTTCTTTCACATGTTAATCAGAAAATTTTTATGCTTAACATGTTAAGTAGTATTTTAGAGAGGTGTTTTTGCCCCTATCTCTTCATATATTAACTGGCTTGCTTTGATCTGAGAAGAGTAATATTTAAATAAAATTAATCCATAAGTAAATAGGATATTAATGTATAAGCAACATATAATGCAATTAAAAAAAGTTACTAAATTAAAATATTTTTTATTCATAATTACATCGTTCTAGGCTTCAAAAGGAAAAAAGGGTTAATTAACGGGTATTTTTTTATATTGAAAGCTTTCGTGAAAGAACACTAGGTATCAAAAGTTAATTTTTTTTAGAAATGTTGTTCCAAAAGTACTAAAGATACAGTAATATTGACCTAACTTAACGAACTAAACAATGGTTTGTTGATCTAATTAATGCTGCTGAGATGGCTTTGACATTTAAGATATTATGCCACGTATTATTCTCATATCATCAATAACAGAAAATACCAAATATGCCCTTGACAAAAATCAATAATAGGAGAACACGAAGACATCAAGAATTGAGATTGAAAATGATGTGAACTTAGGAGTGGGCTCAATTACTCCGTCGCATGCAGCTGCTGCTTCACTCAATCACTCAGCATAAATGACGTCAACAAATGTTGATTGTTTTGTTTGTTAGAGTACATCAACATTGCTATGTTGCCAGTTATTATTTTAACGGCCATTTAGCAACGAGGTAAAGAAGTATTTTTATGTAAATTAAGGTAAATATATGAATGAGATTATTTCGTTTTATGGAAAAACACGATAGAATGTGCGTTTGAACCCTGCAAGCACTGAGTCAATCATGTTTTTATACTTTTGACCTCTCAGTTAACTCTCATGGATACTTTCATAAAAAATTTCCTTTAACCCTCCGATTCAATCGATCCATCAAAAAACTTTCAGAGTACATCAACATTGCTATGTTGTCAGATATTATTTAAATGAGTTCGTTTGGGAACGCGGTAGAGAAGTTCTTTTATGCAACCCGAGGTAAATATATATATAAGATTATCTCGTTTTATGGAAAAACACAGTTGAATGTGCATTTGACATCGCAGTTCACTCTCGTGGAAACTTTCAGGAAAAACACAGCTGAATGAGATTATTTCGTTTCATATACCAGATATGAACCTGCAAAACAGTGAGTCAAACATGCTTTTACTTTTGACCTCGCAGTTCACTCTCAACTTTCAGAACAAATTTCCTTTAACCCTCTGTCACGGTCTATTCTGGAGAACCCTAGAATTCTCTAGATGTCTCTTGGGAACACTTGTACATACTAGGATATTCTAGAGTTCTCCTCACATTTTTCACATGTGTAAATATCTAGCATAAATATCTAGATATTTTAGGAGAGGATTCTGGAAAGTCGATAATGGCCGTCGGATTGAATCGATCTCCACCGTCCATTGAGGAGGTGGAGTAGTATAAATACCCCCAAGGGGTTCATTTGTAACCATCAAGCAATTGTGAGCAATACATAAGCATTCTCCCAAGTTCCATCTCTCTCAAATTCTCTCTAAATCTTTCCTTAGTTCTCACGAGCTAAGTCTTAGACTTGTAGGCGTAGCAAAGTTCTGAGCGAGGGTTTGAGCAATCTTTACTAGATCGCACGGTGCTTCATCAGGTAAATTACTAAGCCCGTGACGCTTCGCATTCAACCGATCCATCAAAAACCCTTGACTGATTCAACCAGAAACCTGACTCACTCATTTACTAATATCATCTGGCCCACTCGGATTAGGTTTTAATACGTGTTCATAATCCAGTCGAATGATGAAAAGGTTGTGGGGTAGGTGGGGCATGAAAGATAATGATGGGACGGTGAGATGAGCTCTTTTTTGTTAGAATTAACAGCAAACAGCAACACAACCACCATGTTGCCTCCAACGTTCATAATACTTTTGTAGTTAATAATGTGAAGAACACATTATGGGGCGGTGCCATTTCAATTGCATGCCTCATTCCTTTATATTTCCACTCACTCACCAACTCACATGACACTTTCTCAGTAGTTTAGTGCTTCCCCACTTGGAAAAAAAGTTTCACCTTTTATTATTGGATTCTTTTATATATCTCCTATCTTTTTAGTATTCATTATTTTACTTTATCACTGTCATCATTACATTATCTTTTTTTTAGTCATGCCTCACATGTATGCATGACCCTTTTAGTTTTTTTATAGTCTTTAGTAAATTCTAATCACTACCAGAAAAATACTATTTAGTGATGAAAAATTCATCGTTACATGGCTATTTTTCGTTGCTAAAACGAGGGTCATTAATATTTTCCGTCGCTAAATGGAAATTTTCTGATGGAAAATTATCATTTAGTGATTGATTTTTCCGTCGTTAAATGATATTTTTCTAGTAGTGTATGTCTCGATTCAATCTTTCTTCAATCTGGTTTAATCCTAATTAATTGATATTGTGAGCCATCATCCGTGGTCATGACTCCTTTAAGTGTATAAAAGCGAGTCTTGGTACACTGAAAATATTGTCAAATTTTTATGCTCTGAGATAGAGAAAAAGGTCAAATAAATCTCAATGAACTAATTTCATATACATTTGAAAACAAATATTTAATAATATTTTGAAAATGTTTTTTTGTTTAGCTTATTAGCTTATGGTATTCATGTTAGTTTCCCATTTTGTATCTCATGCATTTGAGAGGCCATTTATTGTTGGATTCTAATTAATTTGGATGCTAAACATGGGAATTGATTTGTTGATTCATATAGAGAGAGAGAGGCATAATGTGTTTTCAAAGTTATATATATATATATAGAGAGAGAGAGAGGCATAATGGTTCGCTAGCATTTTCAACTAATTGGGTTCTATTACTACTAGAAAAATGCCATTTAGCGACGGAAAAATCAATTGCTAAATGACTATTTTTCATCAGAAAATTTTCATTTAGCGACGAAAAATATTAATGACCCTCATTTTAGCGATGGAAAATAACCATTTAGCGACAGATTTTCCGTCGCTAAATGACATTTTTCTGGTAGTGATATGTGCATGTGCGCACGCATGCCAATATTGGTTTTTCTTTATCCTATAAGTTGATATAAAAAATAATTTGGCATTTCAATTTTTTAAAACTCAAATGGCAAAATAACTTCGTCAAAGATTTCCCCCCATCTTGAAGCTTCATTATAGGTCTATGTAATATTGTGTCCGTTTAGGAACGTGGTAGAGAAGTACTTTTACGCAAATCGAGTAAATATATGGAGGAGATTATCTAATTTTGAAAAAAAATACTGTTGAACGTGCTTTTAGAGAGTAAATAAGCTTTTCCAGACAATCACATTGTTAGCATAAATAGTATGTTACGTTCGTAAACCTTTCGTGAGCTATATAGAGTCTTAATTACCAACTTTATATAGAATGTTTTCTAATGCTAAGACCATTAATTAACTTCATGCGAAATGCCCTTCTATTGCAATAATGACAAAGCAATATTTTTTTATAAAAGACAAAATGATACTCTTCCTCATCTTTAATGTAAAAATTAATAATAAATTTGCATATATTAAAAAATCGGTTAAGTTGAATAATTTCACTTATTTATAACAAACGTGTACCAATTTTGCTTAGACGACACATTCTTCAATGATCATGTGTAATGAAATCATCTTTCATGTAAACCACTTTTCACATGTGTAATCAAATGGGGATGCTTTAAAAAAATTATAAATTTAAAAAATAAAATGGATTGAGGTATTAAAATTAAAATTAAAATAATTAAATTTTCTATCTATCTCCAATATTTAATATCGGTGGTTGTATATATTACAAAATTCTATTGCAACGTCATGGCCATGATAATTTCTTCACAATATAACAACCACAGTTTCATCCACCGCCCTGTTTTGTGGCTGAGTTCCATCCATGTGAAGCCGCATTTGGATTTGGAACTAAAAAAAAAAAAGCAGTATCCATAATCACAATAACAAAAAAAAAAAAACAGCTACAAATTAAATATTTAAAATAATCGGAGTGAATTTTTTTTTTTTACTTTGATAAGAAAACCATGTTGAGAGAATTTTTGGTATTGGTCCAATGGCCAGCAAAAAACATGTATTAGTTATTAGGTTGTATTTATGAGTTATATTATCAAATTTTTATATGAACATTCAAATTTACCCTTTATTTTGATCAAGAAATTTTTTACAATTCATTTGTTATTGCATAAATTGTATACTTAAAAGATATACTGTATATTAAATAGATGTACAGTTTAAAAAATTATTTCAAATTTTTTCAATTTGTTCCAATGAAAAAATCTTGAAAGTAAGTCATACAGTTAACTAGATGAGTAACAAGCAACACTGTACTCTAGTTAATCCTAAATTTATGAGTTAGTTAATATATTAAATATGTTTACTTTAGCTTTAAAGTAAAACATCAATCTTTGGCCAAAAAAAACATCAATCCATTTTTTGTCTTGCAATAATTTATAATTTTTCTCTAAATCATCTACTTTAATTACATATATTAAGAGGCTTTTGTTGAAAGTAATTCTAATACAAATGATTAAAAAAGTATTTTAAGAAATCAGATAGGCATTTTATACAAATAACTAAAAAAGTCACAAATTAAATATTCAAACTAATAGTAGTGATTAAGAGCATGTTTGGCACTCCTTTTTTTATATAATGCATTAAGGCTGGAAATCTCCTTTTAGGAGAAGTCAGACCATCTTATGGTGAATTAGAAAGCTCCTTAAAGAAAGATGTTTAAAAAAAAAACTCAAAAAACTCCATCTAGAGAGAAGCCTCATACTAATACACATTTTTACTTTTTTTTTCCAGGTTCTTTAAATTTAATCATATTTTATTAACATTTAAATGTAAAATCAATGTTTACATATGATGAGCCAATATTTTTGTTAAATAAAAGTAACTATGTTAAGAGAAAAGAACTTTTTTTTTAAATTTAAAGGATCCAACTAAAATTGTACATAATTTAGCTTTTTTTACATTATATTTTCCTTAAAATTATCATAATATATAAAATATATGTGTGCGTATTATTTAATGAGATTTTAAATCATTTTCTACTAAAAGTCACTTCTTCAACGTTTATCCAAACAAGTTTTCCTTTTTACAAAAAAAGTCACTTTTTTAAAGTTTATCCAAACATAAATCACATTGCATCTTTTAATTTCTTTCCAAAATTCATTTTTTGAAAGACATTTTACTAAAAATTCACTTCTTCCACCATTTATCCAAATAGACCCTAAGTTGATAAGAAAATCATGGTGGAGAATTTTCATTGTTGGGGATCCAACATGTGCTACTTTCGATCCTAAATATATGAGTTAGTTAAGGGTTTATTTTGATTTTAAATGTAATGTCTTTCAAATTTATCAATGAGTAGTTTCAACAGCGATGATTAAAATTGACATTTTAGATAAAACATCACACATATTTTTCTTATAAATATTAATTTATGTAACTTCTTAATATACGTAAATCAGCTATTCAATTCCTATGTTAAGCACTAGAAGGAGCATCATTTATAAAATGATTCATTAAGAAAAAGTTGTCCTCACAAGGTGATACAAAGATATGGTCATACATACATTTTCGCATAACATAAAACGAGTGCTAGGTTTCGTTAAATTTCATTTAGGAGGTAATAAATTTGATGCATTTTGCTAATTCACGGTGAAACAAGTCTGATATATATCCCATTAAAACATGTTACAGTAAATTATATCATCCACATTAAATATTTTTTAGGTGTGTGATTCGGACTCAAGTGCTCATGATGAATCAATAAGTTGACGTACACACACACATATAGCCTCCAAATGAGTAAAAATATAATTTCACATTTGAATTTATTTTTCCGAGAAAAAATGCCAGTTTTATTTCATATTTATTAATGACATATTAAACAAATACTATGTGATTGTCATTCAATTACACTACACTTTCAAGCAAACAGGTACAGAAGCATCTCGCTTCTGCTAGTCTC
Source organism: Vachellia pachyceras (assembly GCA_025593235.1). Taxonomy (NCBI): domain Eukaryota; kingdom Viridiplantae; phylum Streptophyta; class Magnoliopsida; order Fabales; family Fabaceae; genus Vachellia; species Vachellia pachyceras. Next base: position 937 of record JANTPZ010009529.1, on the reverse strand, counting down.
CTTCTGCTCTTTTCTTCTTATTGTCATTCAAATACAAATGTTCCTTCCCAGTTGTGGAGAGAAGAATATCAACTTTTGGATATAAGCAGCACTGCCTAATTGCTACAAATTAAAGCTTCAATCTTTATTTGATTTTCATTTCCATATTCTTGCTACAAAAGCTTCAATCTTTAATTGATTTTCATTGGCCTGTTAGAGGCCAAGTTCATATATTATTATATCAGCCCCTTCCACTAGAATGAACTTAAGATTCAGCTTTTTATTCATATCTAGGACTTAATAATTTAAGCTAAGACAAGTAAGGGTTGGGTCTAACAAAAATGTTAGTATTTCATATCACAATATGCATTTTCAAATGATGTTAGCTATGTTTGTTTGGGCTATACGGTTTTATTTCTTTCTAGTCTTCCTTTGCTTAAGTATATGTATCTTCTTATTAGAGATAATCATTTTCAAAACACTATAGGCATTTCTCTCACCCTAACTTTGATTTTCGTTGTATTGTGAGATATTAACCACTTTTACTATATCTAACTCTATTGGTTGAGCTACAAGGATTTTAGAGATGCTATTCACTGTGGATTCTTGGAGTATGTATGGACCAGACTAGAATGCTTTAATCATTAACTCAAAGTCTGTTTTAGAGAAAACTTAAGATTGCACAAGACAGTCTAGAGTTTAGTCTAGTCCAAGTCCAACATAAGATTGGGCTCGACCAGTTTAAGTAGTTTACGGTCTCAATTTTTTGTTATTTATTTTCTTTCTTTTTATATAAGGTAAGATTTCAATATTGTAAGCATGATTAAGACACTAAATAATCTATAATGATATAAAATACAAATCAAAACATTAAAAATTGATAAAAAATCATAAAAATTTTCAACAACAACGAAAGACAACATTCAATTTCTAAAATAATTTTTATAAAATTCATCTT
>JANTPZ010009527.1:0-10848 GCA_025593235.1 Vachellia pachyceras | reverse complement strand
CAGACAAAACAGTGGCACTGCATGTCATCAAGGATAGAAATCAGAGTGACAGAATGATAATAGCATAGCAGTGAAATAGCATTAAAAAAAATGTTGCTCAGACCAGTTAAAGCCTATGTGCTAAATTTGCACAACCTATAAATGAGATCTTATACCTTTTCACAGTGTCTCTCATGTGGGGTGGAAGAGAAACGAAATGTAGCACAGTGATGGCGGGGATGAGGATAGTCCCTACATGCAATCTGCAAGGAAAAAGAAGAAAAGGAGGTGAAAAAAACATAAACCTACAAATCAGAAATGCTTCCACGCTCAGCATAGAAAAATCATGTGACTCGGAAATGGACAAATTCATGCACCCAAAAAAATTCTCTGGAAGTGTATGGGATTAGCAAATGAAAACTGATAACGCATAGCCCACTCAAACTCCTAAAGACCTATATTCATCAAAGGCTAATTAATGTTTGCATTCTCAAGCATATGAGAAGTGTGTCTTTCGATAATAAATCATGAAGCCACATTTGGGAATAAAACAATAAAATATGCTCGGGTTATGATTTCTTCGCTATAATCTGGACTGAGTAAACAACGTTTACCCATACCCATACCTTCTAGATTAGGATCAGTGATCCTATTATCAATCTTTGAATGAGTCCAGTCAAAAAAATTCTTTTCTTATTTTTCCCCAAATGCAGAAGCCAAGATGGTTATCCCAGGGTCCAACTCTTCTGCCATCACAAATTTCCTTCAGCCTCCTCAATTTCTCCACGTGGCAATTTCATGTCCCGCAAGAATTTGCCAAGTGGCTAAACCTCACTATGCTGCACCATTAGGCTTATTCACATATTGAGGTTAGAACTTATAGAGGATAATATGATGGCTTGGCAAAGAGAAAGTTCTCCCCTCATACCCATCGACCATAAACCTGCTTTTCTAATGCAGCCATTCAATCAGAAAGACAAGCTACTTCCACTACTTTGTTGGCCCAAAGCTAAGCAGCATCTGTATATCCATTCTATATATAATATAAATACTATACAGAGCCCTTGTAGGGTGTAACAGTGTGGCTCAGTTCAAACTCTGTAAAATGCAAGCCCACAATCTAGTTTATACTACTTTAGTGGCCCAAAGGTGGACCATAATATTAAAATGAAGAAAAATGCTACAGCATACGATAAAATATTAACCCAATGAAAACATGCAACAGGCTGGGATGAAGAAAGGGCAAAAAACAGAGAGAAAGGTCAATTCTTCAGCATTCTTGAAAATGATGCTGCTGCCGGATATAAATAAGGAAGGCTTTAAAAATAACCCCCGTGTGAAGTTAAACGCAAAAAGAGAGACAAAAGTTTGAAACTCTATAGAGAACAAAAATATCTGGCAATGAAAGATAATTATTAAATAACCTATGATTTTCCATTCAAAATAACCACCATAAAAACCATTTTAGCTTTGTTTAATTGCGTCTGTTGTTTCCTATGAAATTCAAACATCATAATGTCTTCAGCCAAAGTTTATAGGAGGTAAGAATAACTACCACAGCATGGTAAAACAACAGGTTAGGACACCGTTCTCTATCTCCAACATCTATTAATCACTAAGCTCCCTAAAGCTACTTTATTTGCACAATGCAAGACAAGCAGGTAACTTGGTTCATGAATCTCATTGCTTATACCGCGTCGAGATAAGTTGTAAGGATCGACAATAAATTCTTCCAATTTCTCCCGTGCACAACAAAAAGGTATAGATATGGCCAAAAATATTAAAGAGAACGTCCCGCGATGAAATTCTCAATACCCGGCACCATAGTAAATTTTAAGACATACCTGACCCTTCTCGCCCACTACGATCAATTCATCCGATTCAGTTGCCGACTTGTTCACGGATGTGATTGCTTTCTCAGGATCGCCATCCAGAACTACGCAGTCATCATCCGACTCGATCGCTGCCGGCCTCGAAGACTTTGACTTTGGTTCCGACTTTTGCTCATGGACAACAATAACATCGTCGGAATCGTCAGATTCTTTGTCAGACATGCCCAGAAACTCCATAATCCAATCATAGTCGACGCATTTGAGTTCCTCCTCCAAACCAAGTTCTTCATCGGAGCTTATATCCAATACGTCAGGCATGGATTCCATGGAAAACGAAACAAAATAATTACGCTGCACCAGAAACCATAAAAATTTCAAAATTCTCCCACAGCCTCGTGGTGGGTTTGTCCACCGTCTCCCAGAAAATCCCACAGTGCAAATATAGAAACTAATTCATAATCATGTCCGAATCCACGCCTTGAAATGATAAAAGCAGGATGGTATACCCAACATGGTAACTCAAAAACCCTTTCAGATTATCCAGGGGCCTCCCAAAGTAAACTTTTGGGCAGGATACATTTCAGGAACTGAAAATTCAAGGAACCAAAGGTCCCCGAATAACTCTTGAGGCAGTTTGCGCATAAAAATTAAGGGGCTCAGGCTACTCTAGTGTGAATCGAAGCAATATATTAGCATTGCGATTAGCAAGGCCTTTGAGGTTGGGGGGCCAGGGGAAACGCATGCTAGAGAAAGGGGCGAAAGAGTGAACGACGCCGGACTACTAACTGACTGGGCGAGAAGGAAGGAATTATTGATAGGCGGAATGCGAAAAAAACAAAGGATAAATGATGGTATTTCCTAGATAGAAGAGGCCTGAATTGGTAATTTGCCGTTTCTTGAGAAAATATGAGGGAAACGGCTCTTGCACGTCTGCTGAAAATTCTGAGAAGAAGCGATCACGTCAATCCAGGACAATCTACGATTGAAAAAAAATAAAAACGCATAATGGGGTCGGAATTTCATTTCTGTTGTAAATATAAAAAATTTTTGGGATAAGAAATAAGAGAATAAGAGAAGAGAGAATGTGAGCGCAATGGGGAGGCAATTCTCATTCATCTTTCAAGGATTTATTGTGTTAAATGCTTCTATTTATAGGTTTTCAAGGGTGACTTTCAAAAGTCATGTACAATGAAAGCACAATAAATACATATGAATATACATTGAGACTCTTTGGATTATTCATGAATCTGAGTGTTCATTGAATAACTCTTTAGTTCTTCAATAATAATTCATGTACATCATTTATGATGTAGGAAGTCAAGAGTCAATGGACATCCACCTAATTAATATATTCATAACACTCCCCCTTGGATGTCCATTATGAATGTGCCTCATTAAAAACTTTAACTAGAAAAAATTCAGTAGGACAAAAACCTAGCCAAAGAAAAGAGTACACCATTCATTGATACACTATTCAGTTATGCCTCATTAAAAACCTTTATAGGAAAACTCAATGGGACAAAACTTAGATAAGGGAAAAGGAGTAAAACATGTATCGACTCCCCCTATGACGACATCACTTAAGGTCTCTGAGTTCTGATGCCATGGACAAGCCTTTGAAAGATTGCACCTGGAAGAAACTTGGTGAATAAATATGTAAGATTCTCATTCGAACGGATACGTTGAATATCAATTTCACCATCCCTTTGAAAATCACGGGTGAAGAAGAATTTCGGTGAAATATGCTTTGTTCGATCACCCTTGATGCACCATTCCTTTAGTTGAGCAATACATGCAGCATTATCCTTATATAGGATTGTTGAGATCATTCTTCCTGAAGATAATCCACAAGTAGTTCGTACGTGATGTATTATTAACCTCAACCAAACACATTCTCGACTTGCTTCATGGATTGCTAGAATTTCAGCATGGTTAGATGATGTGGTTGATATAGACTGTTTCATAGATCGCCATGAAATAGCTGCACCTCCACATGTAAACAGGTAGTCATTTTGTGATTTACCATTATATGGATCAGACAAAAATCCAGCATCTGTATAGCCAACAAATTCGTGTTTGGATTTATTTGAGTAGAATATCCCCAAGGGCGACCTACACCCATTTCACCGGGTGCAGCCGCACCCCCTGACTTCCAGAAAATTAGGTATATATAAGTACTATGTGATTTATTTTGCACCCACTCATTTGCTAATTTTGAACCCACTGAATTTTTACTCAAATTCTTCTTAAAAGATATTAAAAATAAGCCTCACTTATCTACTCATAAAATAGTTTGCACTCCCTGAAACAGGGTCCTGAATCCGCCACTGAATATCCCCATATCCGTAGTGCCTCTGAGGTAACGGAGGATATGTCTCACTCCATTCCAATGTCTCCGTGTTGGTGAAGAACTATATCTTACTAATAAATTAACAGCAAATGATATATCAAGACGTGTGTGATTAGCAAGATACATTAGTGCTTCTATGGCACTAAGATATAGTACTTCTGGATCAAGTAGTTCTTCATCACCTTCTTTACTAATCACTCCAGGTCTGGATGGGTCTTTATCAGGTAAAGACCTCACAATCATTGGAGTACATAATGGATGTGATTTATCCATATAAAATCATCAGAGTATATAAAAAACGTTCTATAATCTTTTTGTATAAGTTTCTTGATATACAAAGATCCCATTTTTTATGTACTCAATCTGTAATTCAAGACAGAATTTAGTTCTTCCCAGATCTTTCATTTCAAATTATTTCTTCAAATAATTAATTGCCCTTTGTAACTCTTCAGGAGTTCCTATAATGTTGATATCATCTACATAAACAATTATAGCAAACTCACTTTCAGATTTTTTTCATGAAGATGCATGTGCATATAGGATCATTTATATATATCCTTCTTTCAACAAATATTCATTAAGGCGATTATACCACATGCGTCCTGATTGCTTCAGGCCATACAAGGACTTATTCAACTTGATTGAGTATTGTTCTCGAGAACTAGAATTCGATGTTTCTAACTCTTTAAGTCCTTCAAAGATTTGTGTTTCTGGCACTTTCAGTCCTTCAGGGATTTTCATATAAACATCATTGTCAAGTGAGCCGTATAAATAGACAGTCACAACATCCATTAGATACAAATTAAGCCCTTCATTTAAAGCTAGGCTAATCAAATAACGAAAAGTAGTCGCATCCACTACAGGGAAATACGTAATCGATACCAGGCCTTTGTGTAAAACCTTGGGCTACAAGACGTGCCTTGTATCTTATAATTTCACCATTTTCATTTTGTTTCCTCACAAAAACCATTTATATCGAATAGGTTTTACATCCTTTGGTGTAAGGACTACAGGTCCAAAAACTTTTTCGTTTTTCCAATGATTTTAGTTATGCTTTAATGTCATCTTACCATAAGGGCCAATCTTTTCTTTGTTGGCATTTACTAATGGATATTGGCTCATTATCCTCATTATTATTCATTACATTATATGCTACAATATAAGCAAAGATATCGTCGACGTTGACTTTATTTCGGTCCCATTGGTTCCATTCATAACATAATTTATTGAGATATCATTTTTTTCACATATGTTAGGTATCTATGTCTCTTCTGGGACTACCATATTCTCTTCTGGAGATGACTCTTTTGGAGCTATTATTTTTTCTTGATTATCCTCGATTTGACCATCTCTTCTGGAGCTCCTTTTCTTTTCGAGAATTTTTATTTTTGAAACCGATTGACCTTATACGCTTCAGGCGTGGTTTGGATTCATAATTGTTTATCCTTCAGGGACATTAACTCTAGTAGGAGCATTGCCATTTGGAACATGTGACTTTGTTACTCTTTTTGCATCAGTAAATGCTTTTGGCATTTAATTAGCTAAATTCTGTAAATGAATTATTCTTTGAACTTCAAGTTCATATTGTTTTGTTCGAGGATCAAAATGAGCAAACGATAATTCATTCCAACTAATCTCTTGATCCAATTGCTTATTTTCTCCCCCTGATGCTGATGAAACTAATTCATCAAATGACACTCGGCAAATCATGCCAGCATATATTCATTGGATTTTACATGTACATTATTACACACCCAAAATAGAAAATATTATGTTCTTGATCAAAAACCTTTGTAAGGGAAAAATCTTTTGATAATTTATTGGCCTTATGCGAATTAACAATGCCGCGTAGAAAATGGATGAGCAAAATATGGGAGATTATATCTCGTGTGAAAAGGTTGCAACCATTTAATCAATCATTCTGCTCGCCCATTTTACGTGTGAACATGAATTACAATATGTTCAACATCAAGTCCAAAGAACATGCAATCCTCATTAAGGCTATTGAAGTAAATTCATTAGCACTATCAAGATAGCCTTTTCTAATAGGATAATCAGGATAATATACTCTTAACAATTCATTGAGTAAAGAATCTTGCAAACTTCAGGTTGCAAGAAGATAATAAACAAACGTGAGACCATTTAGTTGATGCATCAATTAAAACCATATGGTAACTAAATAGTTCACTATGTGAGTTTATCATTCCATAAATATATTCCTGTATCCGATTCAAGAATTTGAGAGGCTCACATTGTATTTAATTTTACGAGGGCCTAATAATATATTTCCCTTTGAACATGCAGCATATGAGAGATAGTGGTATCTATTTACACTTCAGGGTATAGCCACGTTTATTCTCAATCATTTTTTGCATCATAATTAATCCGGGATGGTCTAACCGGTCATGCCAAACATTAAATTCATCAATAAATTTCTGGGTTACATTGACAAACTGCTTGTTTGTATTAATTAGTAAACTTCTAATTTACTATCTTATAACATACATTAAATTTATCAGTAAACTTCTAGTTTAATAATGCATGTCAAACATTAAATTCATCAGTCTCAGTAAACTTCTGGTTTACTATCATATGTTTTTAAATATACTTATATACAAAGTCAAATAAAAATAGAGGAGCTTGAAATGTAAAAAATAAATAGATATAAAACCAATAATAACATAAATAAAGTTAACAGTATAAGTATATGCATACATGTATATATGATTATATAAGTTATATATATTTATATAATTTATAATGCTATAAGTATAACAATAATCATAGCTTCTGTCTATTTTATAAAGTAGGACAAAATATATGGCATCTGTCATACATATTAAAATAAGAAATCAAGATTATACAACTTCTGATTATATAACTTCTATTTCTATTTGGTATCCATTTATAAGGATATCATGAAACTTAATAAGTTTCTTATAAATTGGCTCTTCCAAAGCTTCCAATGCATATCCAATTTGTTGATCATGCCCACATATTGCCTTTTTATATAATTCTTATCAATTCTTGTCCACTTCAGATAGAGTTTAAAGCCATTATAATTTTGACCATGCCAATGCCCATGACTGTAGCCACGTCTACGCCCACATCCAGGGTCATAATTAGAATTATTATGCATTACTACATTCACTTCTAGGAATGAAGTTGGGTCAGTTGGACGGGATTCATGATTTTTCAATGAAAAACTCATTGTTTTGCTTAGCCACAGGGAGGTAAGAAATTAATTAAGCATATTTCTTGAAACCCCTTTCACAATATCGCTACTTCAGGAGCAATTCAAATGAGCTTTTTAGAAGGCAACCATCTTCAAGTAGTCATATATTTCCTTCACATTGATCCAAAGAACAAGTTGATCTTTATAGTCAAATATTCGATTGAGACTTTTATGGTAGCAAAACATAAATCATATATTGAAAATAAATATGTCTCTCCAGTAATATCAAGAGTCACAAACTTAAATTTATTAATCATAATTCAGATTAAGGTAATAAAAGAAATTCTGAAAATATAAAATGCAATATAACAATACAAAAATTTATGTTTGACAATTAATCTCATGCATCCATAACAATTAAAACTTCATGGCTTCAGGCCATTTTTATTCTCATGACTTCAAGCCAATCAATCATATTAGGATGAGAAATTAATGCCATATAATTTCATAATAGAAAATTCAGGCTATACGGCTTCTGGCCATTTAATAATATAAAGAATAAAAGTTATATAACTTCTAACTATATAATCTCATAATAGAAAATTAAGATTATATGACTTCTGGCCATATCATGGCATCAAAGGAATTTGGCTTATGACCATAAAATCTCAAAATTGGATAATTAAAGAAATATGTCATCCAACCATATTATATCAAAATCAGAAATAAAAAAATATGACTTCTAGTCATATAATTTATGAACATAAAATCAGATGTGTATGGCTTCTGGCCAAATTGATAATAACAATATAAATAATATATATATATATATATATGAACATATGAATGAGATTATAATAAGAAATGATAATATCTAATCTAAGTCATGAAACCTGATATTTAAAACAAGAAAATCAAAACTTTATGGCTTCAGGCCATCTAATTCTCATGGCTTCAGGCCATTAATGCCAAAATGGGTAATTAAATTATATAGCTTCTAACCATATAATTTTTATAATAGATAACTAAGGCTGAATGGCTTATGGCCATTTAATAAAGTAGAAAATAAAAAAATTTATGACTTTTAGCCTTTTAATTCTCATGGCTTCAGGTCATTAATGCCAAAATGGGTAATTGAATTATATAGCTTCTGGCCATATAATTTTTATAATAGATAATTAAGGCTGAATGGCTTCTGACCATTTAATAAAGTAGAAAATAAAAAAAAATTATGACTTTTGACCTTTTATCCTCAGGATAAAATTGTATATGGCTTCTGGCCACAATATAGAATATAAAATGTATATGACTTCTGGTCATATACCTTAGAAGAAAATGAATATGACTTCTGATCATATTAAGAGAAATATGAATAATCAAATGAATATGGCTTATGTCTATATTAAGAGAAATATGACTTATGGTCATATAATTTCTTAATATAAAATCAGATATGTGTAAGGCTTTTAACCATATAAATAATATATATATATATATAAGAACTTGCAAATGAAATTATAATAAGAAAAACAAAATAATCTCCAATCTAAGTCATGGAACCCGATGTTTAAAACAATCGGTAAAAGATTCACTTTAATTCCATATAGTAGCTAAGATTATCCCAGATAGATTGATATTTAAACAGTGGTACAGTAAAAGAAAGTAGATGAAATCATTAAGGTAACTATGGGGGAACCATACCTTTTGTCAAAGCAATCATGCTGATAACGTGTTATAAATATAAAAACTTCTTGAGATAAGAAATAAGAGAATAAGATAAGAGAGAATGAGAGCGATGGGGAGGCGATTCTCATTCACATTTCAAGGGTTTATTGTGTCAAATGCTTTATACATAGCCTCTATTTATAGACCTTCAAGGGTGACTTTCAAAAGTCATGTACAATGAATGGCACAATAAATACATATGAATATACATTGAGACTCTTTAGATTATTCATGAATTTGAATGTTCATTGAATAACTCTTTAGTTCTTCAATAATAATTCATGTACATCATTTATGTAGGAAGTCAAGAACCAATGAGCATCACCTAATTAATATATTCATAACAATTTCATATTTCTCATAAAATTTCATTTCAATAATTTACACTTACTGCCCCAAAAAAACAACAAAAATAATGGCAATGGCGGTGAGGACTGAGGAGCAGAAATAAGAAAAATCAAAAATTATTTTGTTTGAATTCATTTAAAGTTGTAATTTACTGCGTTAAATGTAAGCAGAGGGTCCAGTCTAAGAACTTGTTTGGATATAAGGTTGAAAATAACTTTTACAGATTTCGAGGTAAAACGTAGGTTTTGGAGAATATATTTTGAAAAATAGCTTTTACAGATTCCGAGGCAAAACCTAGGTTTTGAAAAGTGATTTATGATTGGGAAGTTATTAGCTTTTATGGATTTCGAGGTAAAAAAGTGGGTAGGAAAGAGGAAAGTAGGAAAGAGAGAGAAAAAAAAGTAGGAAAGAGGAAAAAGTAAGAAAAAGAAAGCCTAGGTTTCAAACTGAGGTTTTGTAACCAAAATAGCTTTTGGGAAATTTTTTTTTGCTTGGACAAAACCTCGGTTTTGAGGTAAAACTTAAGTTTTGAAACTAAACTTAGGTTCTAAAATTGGTTGCCAAACAAGCCCTAAGTTTAGTTTTGAAACTAAACCTAGGTTCTAAAATTGGTTGCCCAACAAGCCCTAAGTTTAGTTCAATTAATAGGGTTAGAAATCCAAAGATTTTATATACAAATAGTCTTTGGCAAAAAAAAATTATATATAAATAGTCTTTTGATATTTTTTAAATCAGTAAGTCTATCATGATTTTAAGAGGGGTGAACGCAAAGAGAACATCCGGTTGATAATATTAAAAACTTATATATGTATATATATTTTATATTTGTTATATCATTCATATTTTCTTTAAGATAAGAGAATAACTAATCGAGGATTTTGTGTATCCAATGTAGAGGGATTTTGTGTATTGTCCGTAGAAATAGAAAAATACTTGGATCAATTTTCTTTATATTCATTATTTCAAGTTCTCTAATCACATGTAACAATGTATCTAATTTTTAAAATATTATTATTTTATTATCAGCCAGTACAAAGAAAGTACAAGGCATGGCCAAATGTAATTAAAGAGCTTGATATAACAAAACCAGATAACTTCATATAAGTATGGTCCATCGTATAACCATGGCTATATTTAAAAAAAAAAAATAGAGTGGTTCTATGTATTTTTCACAACATGAGGGTGATTATATGTAGTTTTCACACGGTCTGGCACCTTTTATGCAATTTTCAAATGATTAGGGCATGTATATACAATTTTCATACAAATAGGATATTTTATGCAACTTTGACAGGAGCATGTTTCATATGTAACTTTCGCGTGATCGTACAACACCTTACTCATTCGAAAATTACAAATAACTACCCCATGCTCCGTGTGTTATGAACTTATGATACACCTACCATGATGAATGTACATGATTTTGAGAATTTGTTAGG
>JANTPZ010009526.1:0-16196 GCA_025593235.1 Vachellia pachyceras | reverse complement strand
CAGGCAATGCCAAAATCAGCAATTTTGAGGTGAGAATCTTCACTGATTAGGACATTCTCAGGTTTTAGGTCCCGATGTATGATACCTTGAGAGTGTATATATTCCATTCCACGGGCAATTTCTAGAGCAAAAGCTATGAGCTTTTCAGAAGGAACAGCTTTGTGATCTAGCTTATGCAAATATGCCCTTAAGGAACCCCCTGACAGAAATTCTGTGATAACACAATAAACTGGTGGTTTTCTGCAAGCTGCTATAAACTGCGCACAGGTTAAACATATTAGATAGGCTACAGTAACAAAGTCAAAGTCATGTTATTACTGCAAGTAATTCCAATAGGACATGTGAAGGATGCATAAACTATACATATACTCACCTAGTACTAAAGCTCATTACTTTGACACAACTAACCTATGCATCAAATTCCGAAATTGGTAATAGGACAAAACTAAGCCAGTGTCTCGTACCTAGTTCCATGATAAAAACCATCGGAAATAGAGAACTAATTTCTCCATGTTTTTGTTGAAAAATCTACTTGTAAGAAAGAAACTTCAACTAAATCTTGTCAATGTGGGAGGGGGGGGGGTGAACCTGCTGACTCTTTAAATGGACAAGATGTGACAGATCCTTTACGTGAAGAGCAATTTCAGTGTAATAAAACGCAAAAAAACAGGGATGGGAAAGAATTCGAGCACCTTTATAACATTTACATGGTGGAGACGAGATAAAAGAGTGACTTCTCTAATGAATTGTTTCTCTAATCGACCAGCCATGGTTCCAATTTCGTCATCATCCGGTACCCTAATTAGTTTAACTGCAACAGGTTCATCCTTATAATTACCGCGATAGAGTCGGCTATGAGCTCCATGAGCAAACCTAAGCCCAAGAAAGAGCTTAGAAAGATCAACTGTCCATTCTTCTGCAGTTTCCACGGCAGTAACTCTTCCTCCGCCATGGTCAAAATACTTGGTCCACGCCGATTCCCTCCGACTCTTCAGGCTATCGCTCGATTTCGAACCTACCAAGATCGGACTTCGCGACGGCAATTTCAAATTGGGTGTTTTGACCTCTCGAGAGTCCTTATTCGACACCTTCCCCATGACCTTCTTCTCATGATGATTCTTTTCCTTATGTTTTTTCCTCCGAGGACCGGGCGTTGAAAACCTCTGTCGCTCGTGCTTGGCTTCGCCGAAGGTGTCAGAGAAGGAGGTTTCTGGTACAGGAGACACAGATCTCGGCTTCTTCACGTTCGGATTTTGATGCATCTTCGGATCATCAGCGACTTTGTTCAGATTGAAAGAAACTGTAGGCCTCGATTTCAGACCCAAGACGGCTTCAGCAGACTCAATGCGGGGAGGAATCGGGGCCAATCTCGAAGTGTCCAATCGATGGCACACAGTGTGAGAGAATTTCGTCCTTCTTATCCATGAAGTGGTATCTTCTCCCATTTTTATCTTTCTTGTGTATATTCTCTCTCTCTCTGTGATTCCTTCAAGCCCTAAAAATACACATGCGTATGAATCTCCAGCTGAGAAAAGGGCTCTCAGAACAGCCAAAACACGCACTACTACTCCTTGAATAATATACTTACACAAATTTCCAATCTCCCACAAAACGAGCAATGACCAGATTAAAAAAGGAAACAGTGAATTTGCTTTCAGATTTTTCCCTCAAAGAAATGAAAAATCCATTCGAACCAGTGAAGACCGAACAGGGATGAGCAAATTTCAGAAGAAGAAGACAAGTACAGTTCCATTTGGAGACGAAAACCTATGAAGCTCATCAAAGCCCATTCACACTCGGAAACGATAATAAAACAGAGCGATTGTTTGTTCGCTGTTCAGGACCTGACCCTTCCGTAACCTCAATAGCAAAAATCCCTATGAAGCGAAAAAGTCAAATACCACACCTTCCGTAAAGGCCTGGAAAATCCCACACATAACCCAATAAACAAATGTTAATAATCCAATAATCCTACAAATTAAGTTAAAATATTATACAAAACCACTCAACACAACAGCAACCCAAAAATAGAATACTGCTGCTATTCTTCTAATTCATATCGATAGCGAAGAAACACAAACGCCCATGATCTCGGGGTTAAAAAATGTTATCATTGGCATTAAAAGAATCGTCATAAGCCCACTGAATGAAATAATAAACTAATCAGACCCAGATACACAAACAAAACTAATTACATCATCCCAGAGAATAAAATAATACAGAGAAGCTTACCCGTCTAAACGGTTATAGGAAGGTTTCTCTCACAGAGGAAGACAATTCGCCGTGGATGAGAAAGAGAGATTTTTTTCCCGTAATGAACTTTTAAGTTGGGAAGGTGAGAGAAATCCTGCACCAGATCTCCTTCTCCCCGACGAGAGAAATCCTGCACCAGATCTCCTTCTCCCCGACGAGAGAAATACTGTTTGTTCGTTGGTAGTATCAGTAAAATTCAACGAAGATCATACGTATGGCATAAGGAGGAAAACAGAGACCGTAGATTTTCAATTCGATGAACCAATCTAATTATCTCTCGCAAGACAAAGATGATGATGAGAGATCGAAAAAGGCGCACCTTTTTTGCCTTTTTTAGCGATGAATGGCTAGGGAAAACGTATTTGGGATAGCAGAAGACCCGTGGAGGGTTTGAGCCTTTGAGGATATAGAGAGTGGGTGGGAGGGAGAAAAAACGGAGCGCGACAGAATTTTCTTTAGCTTTGAATTTTACATTTTCGTTTTGTTTGTGTGTTTGTTTGGCGATCCAAAGATCGAAAATTTGATGGGGGCTAAAGGTGGGAGTGGAGGAATCCAAGCGTCGCTATCGGAGAGAATGAGGAATGAAGGGACTTCGGCAAAAGCAAGCCATAGCTACTACGTTGGATTTTTGGTACGGTTCGCACGGATACCATACGGTTGGTATCATCCGGTTAACCTCCCAAAGGATTTATACCAATAATATACTCATAGATCCGAAAAAAATGAAATTGTTAGAATATAAAATAGAAGCTTCTAATCTTCTATAATAATTTTGTAATTTGATACGGGTAGCAGTTTCAATTCTTTTGTTGTTATTAAATATTTTTATATTTAAATTTGGTCCTGTGATTTCTTTTTTAAAAAAACTTTATGTTCAAGTTCAAATTATTTATGTGTTATCTATTAATTAAAATTTAAATATTAGACCGACAACTATTACTCCCTGGACCAAGCTTTAAAAACATAATGGTTAATCACCGTAATCTTCTTTGTTTCACAAATGATAGATATAGCGTATGAGAATTTTCTTATAAATAAAATCTATATTGATTCTCAAGGATTTTTGAGAGATAATGTTCATTTATTTTTAAAAAAAACAAAAAGCATCCATGATAATTGATTTTTTATTAATAACTTTTGGTCAGAAATTTAAATTTGACTAACACTTCCCCTTAAATAGTTCATCAATATTATTATACTTGTTTGACAACGTTTAACTTATATCCAAAAATATGTTTAACAGTATTTTTTCGTAAAATGAGATACCTCCTTAAATATTACTTACTGTCAATAACTTCGACTTTCCGCATCACCTGTTATCCAATCCATCCATCCAATAATTAGCTAAAGCTTGTAAAAGAATAAATAAATATTTTATTCTTACTTTGCCCGTTACAATTCAATATTCAGTTGATTAAAAATAATAAATTTGTTTGGTATTCCGTTTGGAAAAATCAAAAGCTCGTTAACAATATTTTTTTATAAAATGAGATAATCTTCTTCGTATATTTATCTCGATTTACGTTAAAGCACATCTCCTCCGCATTCCCAAACGGTCAATTAACCTAAGCTAAAAAGTCAGTTGCTCTGGATCCAAAAGTTTAAAAGAAATGAACTCTAGGAATACTAGCTGAATCACTTAATCCTATTAACATTTTATCCAGTGACACAGCGACTTGAGTTTTTAACTCACCAATTTATTTCATCACATCTTTGTCGCCTAAGCAAGCCCCAACCAGCTTATAGGCTTTAATTAATAAGTTTATATTGTTTTTTCTTAGGCAAACTCATTTAGAATATTGTTAAGTATTAAATGTGAGCATGTCTCTCCTTTTGCGAGACCGAATGATGTTGATAATTTTCACTTTGTTTTAAGTTTGTACATGTACTCTCTTACCGAGACAATTTTGTTTAAAGAATTGTTGAATTTTAAATATAGACACCTCCCTCATTAAGGCTATGTTTGGTTTGATGGATGGGAAAGGGAGGGAGGGATGGATGGGAGGGGAAAGGGAGGGATGGAAGGGTATAAGGTTACTTTGTTTGGTTTAATTAGAGGAGAAGGGATGAGAAGGATTTTTAATGATCGTTTGTTTGGTTTAGAAGGGGAAGGAAGGGAAGTTAATAACCAATTTACCATTTTACCCTTATATATTGATTTATATTTATTTACTTATATAAATTATTTAAATTAGTTTTTACTCATAAAAATTAATCCCTCCTTTTATTTAATTAATTAAAACAATTATTAAGGTACTTCACTCATATAATTTACTTAAATAATTAAAAAATGATTTAAATAATTTCTTTTATTCGATCTCTGCCCACATCGCTGCTTTCAAATATTTCAAATTAAGTAAAACTTATTCTCAAGAAAGACGGGAAAAATGAAGACTAGAAAAACTTGTTCTCTACCCACATCGCTCCTATTCAGGCACAGTGAAGTAGATATAAATACTGAAAAAATGAAGTGTGAAAAGTTGGATAAAGAATATTAAATGCATATTAGTCATGATATTTTGCATCCCTCCAAAAAACCCAATTTTGGAGGGATGCAAAATAAAGAGAGGGTAGAGATTTGGAAGCCAAAATCTAACTCCCCTCCCCTCCAATTCTTCATACCAAATGGGGGGAGGGGATCATTTTTCTTCCCCTTCCATTCCCTTCTCCCAAACCAAACAAAACCTTAAGGGCTTGTTTGGTTGGGGGGAAGGGGATGGAAGGGGAAGAAAAATGAATCCCTCCCCTTGTTTGGTTTAAAATTTTGGATGAGAGAGGACCCAAAATATGCCCCCTCATTCCCTCCCCTTCCCTTATTTTGGTTCCCTCCAAATTGGAGTTTTTTGGAGGGAAGTAAAAAATGATGACTAATATACCCCCATCAATTTTATTATATCCTCATCCATACCCCTGGTAGGTTAAAATGCATCGCTTCTCAACTTTTTCCTTTGCTTTTTAGAAGCAGTTCAGTTAACCAACACTTTCTTTCTCCTCTGCTCTTTAGACGTCTTGCCAGTTACAAGTTGGATTAAGGTTACAAGTTAAACATAAATTAAGTATTGTGAAATTAAGCTACACATAAATCATATTTTTTAATTATTTAAATAAATTATATGAGAGAAGTACCTTAATAATTGTTTTAATTAATTAAATAGAATGCGTTATTAATTTTCATGAGTAAAAACTAATTTAAATAAATTGTATAAGTAAATAAATATAAATCAACATATAAGGGTAAAATGGTAAATTAATTATTAACTTTCATCCCATCCCCTCCTGAACCAAATAAAAGATCATTAAAAATTCCCCTTTAATTAAACCAAACGAAGTAACCTTATACCATTCCATCCCTTCCCGTCCCCTTCTATCCATCCCTTCCCTTTCCACTCCATCAAACCAAGCCTACGTGTTGATTATACTGTGGGGGGATTACCGCCTTCGGATAGACCCAACGCCCAACGGCTAGTTTGCCTTTTTTTTTGGGGCTAAATATAGGTATTCTCCCACTTTCCATTTGTTTCGCCAATCAAATGTGTGAGCATTTTGTGGGGAGGGAGATAATGGGCCTTGGCCCGACAAAAAATCACATGGGCCTATGTCGGATGGGGTGAGTGATGATTGGATGTGGGGGAGGGAGACAGAACAATTGCTTGCGACAGGCAAGGGCAGAGTTTTGTGGGCTGTGGGCTTTATATAGAACAGCCAATAATGAGGGATTAATGTTATTGTTGGGCCCATCTTCCCTCAATAATTTCAAATTCAAACCTAATCAATCAGATATACGTCGAACTAATGGGCGCTTGGTAGAGTTGACAAGGGCTACTATCAGCATTCCTCAGGATGAGGGTTCGAACCCTGGGGAATGACAGCCACGATAATTAACGCAACCTCAAAGAGGTTGTCCCATCGGTACCTCGCTACCACTGTAAGGTCTCCTCGCGGGGGTCCGGATTAGTTTGGGGCAGGCAATGAATCCAAGATACCGGATGGTTTATACAAAAAAAAAGATATACGTCCAAAACCAAGCATGGTTTGGTTGGTACTTGGCAGCTTGCACCAAAAGGAATAAGGAAAGAAAAGAAAAGTCAAATATTTCTTTCGCCCCTACTAATTCATAAGATCGTGCAAGTTCCTCTTAATGTAAGATTTTTTTATAACAGGTTAATACAAATTAATGATCTTACTTCATTCACCTTAACTTAGAACCCTAGTTTGATTAAGAAATATTTGATAGGTTTAAAAAATTAACACGTGACTAGCATAAAGCGCCTCTCTCTCGCTCTCTCTATGAGTACGGCGCCTTCTGAAGTGTGAAGTGGGAGAGAAGGGATTTCATATTTTATTAATTTTATAAAAAAATAATTAACAAGACTTAGGAAAAACACCAACAAGTTGTTTGCTAAGGAGGTGAGTAATCTCACTTGTAAAGAGGAGTACCCATATTTTAAATATTGGGAAGCATACTTTATTGAAAGAAGTGAGAACCATTTATGCTATAAGTTTTAAAAGGGATCAGCCATACATTGAGGCTTTATTGGTTCAAAGTAAAAGAGGGGAAACGAGGAATAAAAGGTAGGTCAAATAATGCTATAAGCTTTGTTTGGTTTAAATGGGAGTGAAGGCATAGAAGATATTTTAATAATTATTGTTTGGTTCGGGGAGGTAACGGGACAAATTTTTAGATTAACAATTAAACCTTTTATCATTTTATTTATGTATTTTCCCCCTTAAGAGAGATTCTGAAGAGGAGCATTCGCACAGTAGATCCTGAGTTTTCGTTTGTTGCGGTTCCTAATGGCTCTGTGATTGATATAGAGAGAGAGAGAGAGAGAGAGATTGATTCATTGAAGTAGACAACTCAAAAACGATCCAAACTTGCTTGGAAACTCGGTAGTTTCGATGTTGATGTTGTTGATGATGATGATCATCACTACCGTCACAAGAAAATTCAACAAGAAATTAAACCGTTGAAAAGCTCAAATCGAATGAACTGTGTAAGACCGAGTCGTGGATTATGGAGGTTGAGTCGGCAAGTTCGATCTCCGATGCGACTATCGAAGAAGACGTCGTGTACTGCCTTATGATGCTTTCTGGAGACAAATGGATATGAAAAATCAATACAACGTCGGTAAGGAAGATGAGGACAAGGACAAAGATAAAGAAGAGGAAGATGAAGATCCAAAAATTTTACCTTAGTACTGGCACCTCACCTCCCCCTCATTTTCATCAACCCAACACATCCATCCCCATCACACTCCTAACCTACCCTCCCCTCCCCTCCAAAAACCCCCCAAACCAAATAATGCCCCAAGTCCTTGGATATAATCTTGATTAAAAAAACCCAAAAGGGAGTGTGATTATATGAATGAAGCTAAAGGTTACCCACTACAATTTGTAAAACTCATAAGGGTTGATTTTTGTGAAATTTGGTGAACATTCACATTATTGCAATGAATAAAAGTTTGAATCATCTCTAAAAGAAAAATCAACATTTCGCATTCAACAATATCTCAAACTATATTACTTTTGACGTAAGGTTACTTTTTGTTTGTTCTGTAAAAAATGTATAGGCACTCATATAATGTCAAGAGTGAACACTTTGAATCAATTACTTACAAAAAACTGAATCAATCCTTGTTGGTTACCTGCCACCATCTTTGTTCCTTCATTGTTGTTGCTGAGAATTGTGTAATTATTAAAAGATAAAGCTTTAAATTAGTTATATTCACCCATCTACAATGGATATGGATGTTGAGACCATCATTCATCTCACTAAGGCCTTCCTTGACTATCTATTTTACCCGCGGATGCTTTCATGCAAGCCTTTTTCACCTAAACTAAATAGCTTAAGAAACTGAGCCATAAATGAAGAGTGAAAGCATGTAATGAAATCACTAAAAACACATCTTTGAGAGCGTGCGTGTGTATTCATACAAGATATTTTTTCTCGGTGAGGATATACATATGCTTTAGCAAAAAGAAGATGAAGCATGGCCATATAATATTCAATATAGAGTCGACATATAATATTCATGAGATTTGGGACAATACTAATCCCATGTTAAAATAAATTGTTTGGCATGTCATTATATTAGGCTTATATTGTATATATAGCCCAGCTATTTCACACGTCTTCAAATTTAAGATCCACACACACACGATACATAATAATGAAGTCAATTTCATCAGTTCAAACTGTAAACGACTCGTGACATTATCAGTACCTCCCAGTTCCCTTTTCTTTTCCTTCCTCTTCCTAGGTATGAATTTTAAGTCACTGTCCACATTGTATCCCTATCAAATATGTTAATTCACGATGGTCCATCATATATCTATCAACCTTGTTACTTCTCTCTAACTGTAATTTACTGACATGCTGGTCCGACGTGAGCATCTAAGATAATATAGGGTTTCGTTTATTTTGTTTTATTCTTGAGTTGTGTGTATATAGGGAGTTGGGGACTGTGGATCTGTGAGCATCTAAGAAAACATATTTTACTATTATATAAATAGATAAATACATTATCTTTTATTCATAAAATTATTTCATCTTTTTCATTGCATACCGCTGATAGATCACCACTCTAATACATGGATTGAACCAAGGGTAAAAAAGATTTTACAAACCCCAAATTCACTTCTCTTCTCTCTCATGCATTATTAATGAAAAGACCATATATCAATAATTAATCGCACACACATCATACCATCACGCCTTACACAACCTCCACAGCCTTGCAGTGCATGTTTGGAATCTTGTCAAGCAAATCCACTGTTAACATAGACGCTTTTGGTTTCGTCTTCATCGTCATCCTTTGATCAGCCGAAGAATTGTTGTTGCTATTGTTATCACTATCCCACATGTTAAAGGAACCTGTCCAGTTACTAGTGTTCCTCTCACATGGACCCAGCCATTTTGCCTTCATGTACTTTTGCTTCCTCCATGGCCCCAGGTGCATTTTCTTCTGCTCCATGCACTTCTTCGCCGCCATGCACATTATCTTTATCACGTTGCTTAGTCTTTCTGCTTTCCCCACAAACACCTCTGGCAGCCGCCCCACCAGACGGTTGTAGTCCTCACTGCCTCTCGCCATCTCAAACTCCACCCGGAAGTTCAGCTCTATGATCACCCTCACTTCTCCTTTCTTTGAGCTTGTGTTGTCTATCACATCTACAAAATTGTGTTCTCCTGCAGATATAATCACGGTCGTGTAGTTTAACGTTAATAAATGCCTGTTCATGAACTTCTTGTTCTTACTTATCCTATGGTCATAAAAATTAAAAAGTGCCTGTGATACGTGATAAAGGATGTAGATAAAATATATACATATTCTCAGGAGTTGTGAGAATCATGTCCAAAAGATACAGAAACTTTTCTTTTAGATATATATTTTACTCCGTTGGTGATATATGTATAACCAAGAAAAATTAAAGCCTCTCAGTGACTTTAGATAACGTTGTATAGTAGTGTGTTATTATACTTAACCTCTTTATCCGACCAAGGTTAGTGGCGTCCCATCATATATTGAAAGTGAAATCTAAGTAAAAAGACGAATCTTAGGCTGCAATTAAAAGTTTCATCGTGCAACTTGCATACTACACGTTATAGTTTTTTAATACCGCAATGGTCATTATCTAATGAGCCTAACTCAATAGCTAATTAAAGCCTAAAGTAGTAATAATCTAGTGATATGAAAACGACTTTACCACTAGCTAGTTATATAGGAAGGATCAGAGAAGCCAGCTAACTATAATATAGGCTAAGATCTACATATGCATTTGTGCTATGAGATTCATGTAATAGGAGAGAATGATATATAAAAGACAATTTTCTTACTCACATCTCACTACTATGGTTAATTAGTGGCTTCTTTAATTTAAATCAGGTTGACAGTGAAATGTGCTAAAAAGAAAGATATATCATATAATTTATGTTTGCAAGTTTCAACGTCCACCCTACGCCTTGTAATTTTTAATCCCATGTTCGTCATGGTCTATGAATAGTTGAATACATTAGTCTAACTCAACAGCTAAAGTAATCAATGTTTAGTGATATTAAATAACTCTATGATTAAAGCAAAAGGAAGTCATACGAATATATACCAGATGTGTTTAGATAGGAAAGACCGGAAAAGTTACAATTCTTTTTTTTTTTTTTTTGCGGACCAAAAGGAGAAAGTTACCAGACAAAATCGGATTTAAATCTAAATAACATGAACATAACAAACATAATGGACAAAATTATGTCCGCTTTTGTGGAGATGAATAGATTGGGAAAAGGTGAGGAGAAGAAATGAAAGGTTCCCTTTGGCGTAATGGAAACCCATTTCTACCTCCCTTCCTTATTCATAAGCTTCAAGAGTATTCCACAAACACAGTAATGCATTGGTAAAATTCCAAAAATACCCCCACCAAAATCTGAAAAACTAGCTATTAGTATTCCAGTTACCACAAAATTATTTGTTTTTCCCTCCCCTAATGAATTAATATCTATCGCATTTTGGTCATATATATTTTATTTATTTTAACTCCTTTCACAGTTTTTATTAATTCATTTTGAAAAAGATCATTTTAACATACCAAACACAAACACTTCAAGGAATAATGAAGAAATTAAAGAACATATATAGGTACCTGCTGGAATATCCTTGGAGGTTCTCCATTTAGTTTTACAGAGGGCAGAGTTATAGCCCAGGCTATGGAGGCGCCTAGAAACTTCTTTCATCAAGCATCGTCGGCAGCTGATTAGGGCCACTTGTGAGCCACAACCACACACTGTTTCGGCGTTCTGTATCTCCTTCAACAATTCTTTCGTTGCGTTCCTCACCCCCGTCACTATTGAACTTGTTCTGCATATTACACTCTGCAATTCGCATTATGCTATCTCGTTAATTTATTTAATTAATAATTAATTCAAAATAAAGATTTACCAAAATTAGTTAAAAGGCTGTTATTGTCTGTTTTCTTTGCAACACATGCACGGTCTCTGCTTTAAAGTGTGTCATTGTGCAGATCCAGTGATCCCAAACTGACTAAGATTTTAGGCTTAAAATAGAAAAAAAAACAAAGAAAAATTCGGATAAGATTGCCCGAAAACATTGTAAATTAATAACTTAAAATCTAGCTGTTATCTGATCAGGGTATCATATATGTTAAAAAAATCTTAACTGATTAGATCGATGAAGAGTACTGTAATCAAAGATTTTAAGTGTATAATAATTTTTATTCCAGGAAAGTTAGCACATATTTTGAAAGAAGATATTTCTTGAAATATTTGTGTGAAATGAAACCGTTCGTAATTAAACAGTTCATTTCTGCATTTAAAGTGTGCTAAACAAAATAATCTGCTAAATTTTGTTATCCGTTACCATAGATCTTGTGTTAAAACGTGAGGAATACAAATGATCGAATTCAATTAGGGTTATACGAAATAAGATATCAAATACTGAATTAATGAACATTGATGAGTTCTTAAAGTTACCTGCAAAAGTTGCTGTTGATTGTCCCAGAAGCTCCTATTCTTTTCAACCGAAGCATCGCTGTCTCTCTCCTCAACGTCTTCATCGTCGTCCAGCAACTCAAATTCGTTCGAGCAGCATTCGTCGCTGCTGCTGCTTTTAGCCAACATCGCCTCTCCATCATCGAGGAATTCGAACTCAACATCGCCGGCGCACGGCTTTTCCTCCTCTTGGCGACTAGTGGTGGTAAGAATTCTGGTCACTCTTGGGCCTACGGCGGAGCCTCGCATCGTCGACCACGTGAAGCAGCTCTACCTGTTTTCTGCTCTCTCCGACTAATGAAGAGGAGGACGGGAAAGAAAGACTCAGCCTCGGTGCGGGGAATGAGTTGTACATGAATTCCATTTTATAACAGAACGGGGTCAGGTGGGCCCCACTCAGGCGCTAACTGGGACGATCCAATCGCCGCGCACATGACAAGAATTCTGGCGCTTACGTGGTGGAATCTTGTTGGCTAGAGCAGATCGGAACAGTTTAAAATTACAGGTGAGCCCATCTCGGACAGCCAGGATCCACGTCAGTGGCCCTCCAATAATTTCATCCAATCCAACCATTTGGATATACCCGAATATCCATGATTCATGTCCCATTTTTAAAATAAATTTAAATATTTGAGTTTTGCTTTTCCCATGCATAAGCTTTTTTTTATTATGTTTAGCTTTTTCATGTGTTAAAAAGGATGGATTAATTAAAGTGAAAAGTGTCAAGCTTGTATAAAGTGTCAATAGTGTAATAGTTTGAAAGTGATATAGTATAATCTTCACAAGTATATAAAGAAATGGTAATATGGTTCTCTCTTTACAAACGAAGAGTAGTAATATGGATATTTCTCAATAAATCTCTTACCACTTTAGTCCTGTTTGTTTGAAAATCTATTGGGAGATCGATTTACTGATTATGAGATAAGTATGTGAGATATGTTTTATCTTAACTTGCGTGGGAATGTATTCTAGAGCTTCAAAATACATTTCCAAACTTGTATCCGTGTGAGAAGCATGAAGGAATTCTTTTATGACTCATGGCTTGAGGGTATGGATCATTCTTACAACGGATAAATCCTTTGTTTGAGCTCCTCATACTAACAATTTAGGGTCCAATGGTAATAATTTTCCTACAAATGGTGCATTTATCTCTTGTCAACAATCATTTGTGAATAACAAGTTTAATAATTTTCCTTTGAATGGTATATTTATCTCTCGTCAACACAACAATCTCTTGTTTCAACCAAGAGTTTTGAGGCTGCTTGGGTATATTTCATTGGGAGAAATGAGTTTACAGATTTTTAAATGGTTGAAGATATTTTTATGGATTTCGAGATGATTTTTACGGATTTTAAGATGATTTTATCTCGGCTTGAGTGCAACGTTGGGGAACGAAGTCCATAAAAACCATATTGAAATCCGTAAAATCATCTAGAAATTCGTAAACTCCTTTCTCCCAATGAAGTTCCCAAACACACACTTAGAGGCGCAATGTGTGTATTTCAGAATTCATTAGGAGAAATGAGTTTACAGATTTCAAGAAGAATTTATAGATTTCAAAATAATTTTTACTAATTTTAAAATATTTTTTATAAATTTCAAGATATTTTTATTTTGATTTACAGTAACAACAAAGATTCACTTGCACAATTATATTGGCATGTGGGAGATGCTTCCAGGAGCGGCGACCAAACCCAGGCCGTTTTGATGATTTTAGGCTTATCTGATAGAGGAGGGGCCCACGGGGTCACTCTCCAGATGGTGGTAGAGTGAAATACGCGGCGCCTTGCCTATGGTTTTCTGTTCTAGGTGGGCCCCCAGTGTCGAGGACTTTTTGGTCATTTGGTGGGGGTACAATAATTGGTATGAGACCCGGTTCAACAGAAAACGACAAAACTTGGTTTGGTTGGATTAGTATATGTGTATGTGTGTTGCTTCCTCGCATTTTCTCAATTTTGATTTTTCCTAAAGCAAACGCGTATTTGGGAATAACCTCAGATACAAAGCCAACGCATTTTATTTAAGCCCTTATTTAGATACGAGGTTAAAAATAACTTTTACAAATTTTGAGGTAAAATATATATTTTGGAGAATATATTTTAGAAAATATTTTTTATAGATTCCGATGCAAAACCTAAATTTTGAATGAAAAGTGATTTACGTTTGGGAAGTTATTAGCTTTTACGGATTCTGAGACAAAAAAGTAGGTAGGAAAGAGGAAAGTAGAAAAGAGAAAGAAAGAGAAAACCTATATTTCAAAACCTAAGTTTCAATATGAGGTTTTGTAACCAAAATAGCTTTTGGAAAAAAAAATTATTTGGACAGAACCTCAATTTTAAGGTAAAACCTAAATTTTAAAACCAAAACTAAATTCTCAAATTGGTTACCAAATAAACCCTAAATCAAAGTCATCAGTCTCCTCAACTCAACTCCTTGAATCAGACTACTACTCTATTACTATTCCGTACCTAATTATAGAGAAATTTTTTACTTTATTTATAAGTCAATTTATTATTATTTTTCAACTTTATCTGTTATTTATTATTGTATTAACATTATTCCTATGAAATACTTCATGATTTTATTCATAAATCACTTTCAAAGGAGTATAATGTATATGAATGACAGTAAAATTGTAAAGCTATTAAATTTTAAAATAAAGTTAATATAATTTAATAAATTTTTAATATCTATAACAGATGTTGAAAGTAATATGTATCAGGGTTTGGGTTTCGTCATTAAACTTGAGGGTCTTGTTGCAGAGAAACTTACATACTCTATCAAAATAAAAGTTATATTGTGAATCTCATATGATATATTTATAAATTTCTTTTAATTATTTCTCTTTCTCTATAATTTAGTATAATGTATATTTATAAGGCAAATCATATATGACATGGCAAAAGTGTACAAGTATGGTTATTGGTGAATATGCAAAGTGTAAACATTAGTAATGACTAATGGATAGTTTGAATCCCACCCTATTCGCATTTTTTTATTACTTTTAAAAAGTTCTCAAGACTAACTTTTTTTTGCCTAATACTTTACTATGTTAGTGGTATGTGAGTTATTTTTTATCATATTTATAAATAAATTTTAATACATTTTATTAGAATAAAAATTTGAAATCTCAACAACTTTACCCCTAGTCACTGCTCCCTTTTATCTTTATTACACGGCACAATCTGTAAGAGCTCCTTGACCCTTCTTATAAATCACTTTGATTTGATAGTTTTAATTAGTGTTATATTTTTTTTTCACATGCCTCCATGTATTTAACACTTCACTGTTGTACTCACTAATGGTAAGTTTAAAGTACGTTTTTTTCATTTATTTTAAGTTATCTGCCTATTTATTGTGGTCAATAAATTTAACTTCAGTTGTTGCCCAGGAAAATATATATATATTATAAAGTTCTGTTCTTAAAGTATTTGGATAAAGTAATCAAAACACGAGAAATTAAATTAAACGCACTTAAATGAAAATCATGGCTTGTTTTTCCCCTTACTTTCATGGTTAATGTCAAAAGGAGATCGTAAGATTCAAATCTGATGTTATGTATCCATTATCTTTCTGTTTTTGAAGAAGAAAAGCAACTAGAACTTTCTCTCCTATTCTCGTGGATCAATTTCAACATTTTCTTTTACAAATAACACGAGGTTAATAGTAAGAATGGGAATACGAGTTGGGCCTGCAGATCTAATCCATCAGCCGGCTAAGGTGAGCCCGCGGGTTGGCGGGCCAGCCCGTCTAACCCGCTTTTATTTTTATTTTTTAAAAAATTATTTTATATATTTTTAATTTTTTTCAATCCCACTATTTTTTACAAAGGAAAAAGTAATATTAAATTCTTTTTTTAGGAAATTATTGAACACTTATTGATAGGATTGGTAAGAGAATCATGCAAATATGTAATCTTATAAAAAAATTAAGTAAAAAATAGAAAAAAATTATTTAAAAAAAATAAAATTTATATATTGATGGTTGATGTTGATGTTTCCACTTTCCAAAATGGTTTCTACCCATTCGAATGCAATCCAAAACCAAAAGTTAAACAAAAAAAAAACTCTAGTAATTTCCTAGTTTACTGCTTACTCTTTTGACATAATATTTTATTTAATTATATTTATAATTTATTTTATTAAATTTTTTATATGAATGTACGTACAATTCCATCATTCATTTATTACATGTTTATTTTACTCTTACATGTTATAGTAAATATTAAATAGGGATAAAATTAAAAAAGTTGTATAATTTTAAAATAGAGTTAATTGTGAAATACGTTGAAAATGAATTATAAATATTATTAGATGGATATTATTGAATGCGGTAGTTAATTATGATTTTTTTTACAAAAAAGTGATGGCTGATCAATGTTTCATTTTTTTCCCAGTAATAATCATTCACAGTATTTTTACGAACACTTACAAATCCTGCTAGG
>JANTPZ010009525.1:0-15633 GCA_025593235.1 Vachellia pachyceras | reverse complement strand
GTAGAAAGAAGTCACTTAACTTTCAGTTGTATATTCGTGTATTTCAGGAAACAAAGATGGAGAAGGGTGAAGCAGTAAAAAGGTCCTCAAATTTTTCAAGCTACCACTTGTTCACAGAAGAATATTTCAAAGATAAGCAGAAACGTAAGAGGAAGGGGAAGGCAGCTAAAGAGGGGAAGTCATGCACAGGGGAAAGTGTGCAAGTTAGGGATGCATGGAACAATTTGAGTGAGAAGGAAAGGGCTTCATATAGTAAGCGGGCCGAGGAGATAAGAGGTCTGCGGAGAGGGAAGATGTATGTGGTGCCGTTTCTTACAAGATGCGCGTCAAAACAGTTTATAACGGTGTTAAATCAAATAAAGACGAGGCCAGAATTGATGCAAAGGCTTAAGGCCATAGGCTTCAAAAGCTTGTACAGGTTTGTTACACGCAAATCAACCGTGATTTGTGTGCAAAGTTCATGACGTGTTTTGACCCGACACAAATGTTGTGACAATAAGAGGGGAAACTCGGGTACTAGGACCTACAGTTGTGCAACAATTTATGGGTTTGCTGCATGGGGGCACAAGATAAAGGTTAATATTGGGGATAAAGATCCCAAGTTTGTTTATCTGTCTACAGTGTATAAGGGCTTATTGTTCTTCACATACTTGTACGAAAACTTATGGGCAATGCTATACTTGTATAATGCTTCCCGAAGTGCCTCCGGATGGGTAAACACTTGACCCTCTCCAATTATAACATCCTTCCACTTTGTACATCTCATTTCAGGTCTGCTTGTAGGCATCATTTCCACTGCACACTCCAACAACGGTGCATCTTCATTGAACATCATCGATGAATTTCCTTCCCAGCCTTCACACATGCCATCTAACCTACAGCAAAATATTAACGACACTAAGTTAGTGCTTTCAACTTTCTCCTACCTCAATTATAGGATATTTTTTCACATCAAATCTAACTTACGATAACTGTTCTTCTGGATCTTCCCTTACTTGCGTTGTCAAATCATCGTCAATGTCTTCTACATAAACATGTCCACTTTCTCCATTGAATTTAATTAAGTGTTCAACTCCTTCATCATCTACAAGGTCCACAAATGTACTTCTATCAAATGTCAACGTGAACTTCATGATCAATTTGTTGCTCTCTTTTCCCACATTTGATGCTATAATTGTTTTTAACTCTTCATAACTTATGGCTTCTTTAATGACTCTTGATCTTATCATTCCACCTACATACATTTCCCCCTGATTCATTACTTACAAATCTTCCTCCTATATGAAGGAAGCACAGCATATTCTTCCCAGACTTGCTAGCCATCAGTATTGACTTCTACATATTGCACTTGTCATTAACCACCTAAGAAGTCACATTAACAACCTTAGCTGTCGTTGTTAACAACCTCAGCAGCTACAATACTTGTAAACACTGCAACTTCACTTTTTATCTGCATTCCATCATAATTTCACATAAGAAACAGAGCATGATCAACGAAAATAGAGCACACAAACCCCCTTCTTAATAAAAATAACCACATTACTTTTCAATCCATTTTAATGACAACCATTAATATTGTGCTCCCAACAAGTTTGCTTATTTATGGTTTACCCATCAATGACATGCATTTTTTCTTTTTTTTTCCAGAAATTTCCAGCTTAGATTTGCTTTCTCCAGGTTAGATATTGTGCTTCCGTCAACAATGTTCTTTGCTTTTCCTTTCTTCGAACAGAGATTATCAAGCATATATATATACACACACATCAAAATAACTATATTCCACATCTTATGCATAATGTACAGGTTTAACATGTTTTACATTACATCAGCACAAATAGGTTTCACTTTTCACGGAGGAGATACACACCCACTTAAAAACCCATCTTTCACTTTAGGACCATTCATTTCGGACCACCATTCTTTTGTTATGCACGGAGGAAATACCAGACTTAACACATTCATAGCATGCATTGCCGATTTCAGAAACCTTCCGACCTCTTTCGTTTTTCAGACTCACTTTCTTCCCTGTTGTGATCTGCTTTCACTGAAATAATTCCCTGTTTTCATCTCTCTCACACAGCTAACTGAAGGGCAATTTTGACTTTTCACAACTTCAATTAATCACAAAATGGTCCCATGGGACCTGAGGATAATTGTCAGATTGTTTGGGACCTTTGATTCATTTTTTTGCTTGCTTGGGACTTGTCTGTCATTTTCCCTTCATCTTTTTTTTTTCAAATGGAATAATAAAATATTATTCATTACTTTCAAAATCATATATAAAACACTTATACCTCCAATAAATCAGTTAATGTCCTTAAAAATTTCACATTCTTTCCATGTTTACGATCTCACTTAATACATGGTGTTGTACAAGGAAAATACTGGAATGACTGGTTCTTAAGTTATTAATACTTATTAAGGAAATTTTTTAACATATGTTATATTTTTAACATATTATTTCACAAAAAATTCCCTATAATTTAAAGGGTAAAATCTCAAAAATACCTTTTATCTCTTTAGAAAATAGTTGGTGGTACCATAAAAAAATTTTGGATGCAAAAATAGCTAATATGTTTTCAAAAGAACCGTACCCTTTATCAATTTTAACCTGTTCAATCTTGAATAGATTCACAAAGTTTTGAACCAATGACTTTTTTTTGTTGGTTTCTAGTATGTGTCCCAACTTGGACTATAGACTAGTTCTTAATTCAACTTGTCAATTTTTTTAACCAAAACATATGAATTCATTCATTTCTAAACTCAGCAAAAACATATGGACACCTTAATGATCAACACAACGTGAGTGCACCTTGTTTGTGATGGAACTACAGCTAGTAGTGGTAATGCGGGTTGGGCCCGCGGGCCCAACTGCCAGGGTGGCTGGCTGATTCCAGCCCGCCACCCTCAACCCGCGGGTTAGGCGGGCTGGGCCCGCTGGTTGGCGGGCCAGCCCGCTTAACCCGCATTTTATTTTTATTTTTTTAAAAAATTATATTTTATGTATTTTTTAACATTTTTTTCATCCCAATATTTTTTTACAAAGATTAAAATCTATTTTTAGGAAATTATTGAACACTTATTCATAGAATTTAAAAGATAATAGCATAAATATGCAATCTTATAAGAAAAAACTGGGTAAAAAAGGAAAAAAGAATTTATTTTTTATTTTTTTTAAAAAAATAAAAAGTTAGCGGGTTGGGACTTTCCAGCCCGCCAACCCGAGCGGGCCAGCCCGCGGGGCCCGCTTTACCGGTACTAACTACAACCACCATATGTGGTTGTTGCTTTTGATAAGGGCCAAAAATAATTTTTTTTAAATATATTAAATCCCGACCTTGCGATTTTGCAACCTAGCCTATGCAATTTATTGTTGTTTAATTAGACTTCAAGTAAGTTGGTGTATCCTAATTTTATAATTAATAATACAATCTTTTGAGTAAAATATATATATATATTAATCTGCCATCTATTTTATTTTAAAAATTTATATTGATGTAACATGAAATCAAAAGCTATGTTATGATGACCTTCATTAGGTTTCATTGCATGAGCAGTAGAACCTATTTTATTAACGTGATTTACAGTTCATAAGGTATATATGCAGGAGGAATTTTGTTTCAATTTATATGAATGTGCAAATTCTTTAACCCTATAGTAAACATGCCTATTATGAACGTGATTCTTTAGCCTAATTGTTTACCTTTGTGTCAAGGATTAAAATCCACGTAGTTCGGGGAAATTGTTAACAAAATTAACCCTATGAAAGAGTAATTCTCCTTATTTCTTAATGTGCGTTTAATCCCACATGTTGGCTTAACCCATAGTATTGTGGGTTCAATGATTAAAGGGTTGAACATTCACCAAAAGGGAAGGGGTTTGGTCTTTAAGATTGTCGCAGCTTTAGGCGAAGCATCTTCGTATCCAAGTGAAGTATTTTATTAGTTGCTATTGCGTAGAGTGTAGATCATAAGCAAGGTTCAAAAATGAGACTAGGTATTGAACTAAGTGAGACAATGATTCAAGAGTTAGGGGATCAGATGAGATCAACCATGAGTTAGACCGGTTATATTAGAATAATAAAATTTAGTATATTATATTTTATTCTATAAAAAATAGTAGGTAAGATATATAATATTATTTTATCTAACCCATATTTGAACTTTTTGGTAAGGCAGAGCAACGGGAGGGTTGGGCAGCCCGTGCCCTAGCCCGTTACTCGCCCGTTTAACTCTTCATGGGTACGGGCTAGCACGTACACGTGCCTCATGCATTTAAACCCTCCTAAACGAGCTGACAATAAATGGGCGGGTTTATGCGGGTAATGGGCAGCCCGTTTAACATTTTCAGAATTCAGAGTAAATAAATTTTAATAATTGAATCTGAATAAAAATGAAATCACGAGAGTCAAAAACTGAATATATATATATATATATTCTGCAATCAGAGGAAAAATAAGTAGGGATAAGAAGGAATGTTTCCACTGTAAAATCCAATGGTAATTCTCCCTTTAAAATCAGCATAAAAAAGAATGATATTATTTGTTCTAACTAGGACCACTCATCCTTTGCTGCCACCAAATTTATTTCCAGAGCAAACTATGCTACACTCGAACAAACCACAATCATTTTCAGAGCGAAGACAACCAAATTTATGAATCAATCATGTTTCATATACATATCAGGCATCAGCCTTATCAAATCTATATCATGTCCGAAGTGATGAGTATCCATAATGTTTTCCCTCATATTATCCTTCCCTAGCCACTAACTTCACCAAACACAACCGAACTCTTCACCTCAATAATCGTATTAGGTGGTCCATTTACCCTATGGATTTAGGGAGTTGTAAGCATGAACTACATCCAGATGCAAGCTGACACACCTCACATAAATATTGAATTATACACATTACAGACTAATCAATCAACGACAAAACCCAAAGGGAAAAGCATAGAGAATAATTACTCACCTTTCAACATAGAGTCCTCAAAGATGACATAAATAATTCTACATAAATAGAGTGAAGGAAAAATGAAGGAAGCAACAAGAATTGCAGGGCCAAACTGACCATTCAAAAAAAACCACCATCATCAACTGATAACCCAATATATTATCTTGGGCTAAACAAATAAATCAGATCCAAAAAAAATAGGCAATTGAATCATAATCATCTACAGGAATTCTTTCTCATCATCCAATTTATCCAGACAAGCAATGCATGTTCAAAGCAATTTTCTGAGCTAACAACAAACTGATTCACGAAATATGACACAGGGCAGCTCCAAGTTCCAAACCATTCGAAATTGATGCAGTGCTAACTATATTGAACTAACCATACGCTAAATCAAGGAAATTAAAAGGGAGAATGAAATTTAAATAGAGAATACCTTAAATAAGATAGAGGAAGGAAGGGAAGTCGTAGGGATTTTAATTAGGGGAGTTTATGACTCATGAGAGAGACCTCAAAGATTCGAAGAAGATGATAATTTCGAGCACCAGAGGGAGAAAAAGAAAACCCGAAACCTGAATCTATCGATGGCTCAGTGCAGGTGTTCTCATCGGTGATTGTAGAGCTCACCCACATTCGCACAGTGCTTATGTGCCACTGGAAGTCCCGATCTTTGGAATTAAGGCAGAACTTGAGATCCTTGATGGATCTGCTCAGCCAATCGACGCTGTCGCCATTCTCCTCCAAGCTGTTACGGCGAAAGCGAAGATGAAGATCAAAGCGATGGATGGCGGACGCGAAGATGAAGTCGCCACAATATCCTTGGGGGCCATTTCTTAACACAACTCCACCAACTTAATCCTCGCATCCTTCATCAACTCAATCTCCGCATCAGTGGGCTTCTTCCCACCTCGTATTGCCGCCATTGTGGACAAAACCAGCATAATCTCTGGCACCTATTTGTCATCATCTTCACAATCTCAGCTCAGCTCGGTAGCGGCGAATCTCAATCTAGGGCACAACTGTCGAGACCTGGGAGCAGATTATTTGTCAAATGTCAATACTCAATTGAACTGGAACTTCCTATCAGAGGCAACAGATGAGTCCACACGCACGCACAATCGAGTCCGCACTCACACACGCACTGGAACGAACTCAATTGAACCGGAACTTCGGGTCATCAAGCATTTGGGGCTGAGGCACATGCAATTTGGGCCCCAAACTTTGGGCCATTTGGGGTGAGGCTCCTTTTTTAAAAAACACATATATGGGCGGGTACTGAGGGAAAAAAAGGAAAAACAAAGTGATTATCTTACGACATTTATTACCCTCTCTATAAATTAGTCTACATTCCTTCTGTGCTTCAGTAATTGCTATCTACTTTTTGAGAGAGTTTATCTAGCCAATATTCATTGTAAATTTGTGAGAAACACAAGGTTGGGACCTTGTGTCATCTGGGCTGAGTTTTGACCTAGAAAATAGAGTGTGCGGTACTCTGTTTTAATGAAAAGTGTAAGGGGGAGTGAGTTCCCATTGTAAAGGCTTGCAGAGCTTTTTGCTGTTGCAATTAGTGGATTGAGAAATCTCAGGGGTGCTCTAAGGACTGGATGTAGGTCAAGAGGACCGAACCAGGATAAATCTTGCGTGTTCATCTTTTACCTCTCACTACCCTCTCGGTGACTTGTTTTTAATTCTGTACATTGTGATTTTATTTTTAAAAAGTGACCAATTCACCCTCCTCTTGGTCAAATCCTACACTAACATCATGTACATCAGACATTATTTATTTTAATGTATTTTCTCCATTTAATTATCATATGTTTTGCATGTTTGTTATGATAATTGCATCCATAGATGAATTATGAATATTGTCTTAAATGGCCCTAGTTGGTTGTCTATGCGAGATCATAGATAAAGTGAGACCAGTATGACTTTGATAAGGTATGGAGATACGAGTCAAAGTCATAGGTATTTGTAAGAGTACAAGGTGCTGGACCGACCCGTTATGAGAAAGCTGATGGATTAAGTCATTAGCTTATCTCATGTGATTACGTCACAATACCCTTTGACCTAAGATCATCATTGATTCCTCCATGAGAGTCGCTAAGTTTTGACTTAGTCAAAGTCACCTTTGAACGGGTGATGATAAATGCTATAATAAATCTTAGGGGTCTTTCATGTGGAGGAATGTGAGTAATTAAGAAGGGATTTGTCCCTCATATTAGTTGAGAGATATTATTTGGCTTCTCGGTGAGTGAATCTGAGAAACGTATGGCCATACTGTAATGAAAAGCAGTTTTCGTTTACTTGATCAGACTACTCAGGGATCGAGAAAGTAATGGTCAGGAATATGAGGATGACATCATCCATGCCTCAACCTTGACCGAGATATTGTATGACAAAAGGGATATGATGTGGTTACATGAAAGGTTGTGTCGTGTTAACGATCCTCATGTGATTTGGGTAGTCGCAATGTCTTACTAGAGGCAATATGCGACTTGTGGGCTAATGCTAAGATTAGCCCACTGCCAATTTCATATGGGCCTACAGGGTTGCATGCAAGAGCAGTCCAACATGAGCTTTAATTCTAGGATTTATTCGAATTTTATATATAGATATATATATAAATTCGAAATGACAACAATGTTATATGTTAGTTTCAATATTTAATTTATTTGATAAATTAAATAACTAACATTGATATTCAGATTTAATTTATAAAGATAAATTAAATTCGTAGGCTCATTATTTGGATTAATTATATAGATATGATATGATCAAATCAGATTAATCCAAATTAGAATTGAAAAATTCGAATTTCATGTTTTGAATTTTAAATTTCAAATTTCAAAATTAATGAAGATTAATCTTGAATACCTTTTGAATTTCGAATTCCAAGATTAATAAAGATTAATCTTGAATATCCTTTTTAAAATTTGAATTTCAATATTAATAAAGATTAATCTTGAATATCCTTTTTGAAATTCGAATTTTAAGATTGATAGAGATTAATCTTGAAGATTAATAAAAGATTAATTCAAAATTCGAATTTTGAATATCTTTTGAGATCTTTATTTCGAATTTTAAAGATTAATCTTGAATTATGAGGCTCTATGAGTTCTATAAATGTTACGGCTCATGAGCAAGAGAGTGAATGCAATTCGAATTTGATTGTGAGCCACAAAAACCCTAAAGAGAGAGTGGGACGTGAAAAGCGCTAGCACGCTGCGATTGTTGGGAACTACTTGCATGGATACTGGTAAATGGGGATGATTTTCAGAAACGTCAACTCCTTGTGATCGAACGCGGAAAGTTGTGGAATTTGAAGATATCCAAACGCAAGGGACGCTTCGAATTCCAAACGCAAAAGGTATTGCTTTATCTCCTCGGTTTAAATGCCTTTGATAGATCCATAAGGGATTAGAAAAATTTTAAATTCCGCTGTGTGTATGTTCTAATCCCAACACATATAAGACGTAAGTTATTATTCATAGTTGTCCATAAATTTATTAAATTATAAAAGTCAACCAGAAAACATTTCAATTTGCAACACGTAAATTGGTTGGTTTTAATTTTATTTAGATTAATTTGACAAAATTAGCCTAGATGTATATATGTTGAGTGAGAACATAACATTAGCTAGGGGTGAGCACATAATAGACCAGACCGGGTTCGAGCCCAACTCGAAGTCTAGTCTGGT
This sequence comes from Vachellia pachyceras, assembly GCA_025593235.1. NCBI lineage: Eukaryota > Viridiplantae > Streptophyta > Magnoliopsida > Fabales > Fabaceae > Vachellia > Vachellia pachyceras. Next base: position 6,983 of record JANTPZ010009525.1, on the reverse strand, counting down.
AAAGACCTCAAGCTGAATAAAGCAACCCGAGATCTAGTTTGGTCCGGTCTAGCTTCAGCCTGAGGTTAGGCTGGACTAGATTTGGTCAGCGGATTACCTGGACCAATGTAGAACCTTTCCAAGGACTCAGTCCCCTGTCTAGTCTAACCTGAATAGTTCAGTTTGGCATGATTATATTGGTCAAGTCTTGCCTCGGGCCAACTTCTTCTAGATCGGACCGAATCATACCGGGCTATCAGGCTTTTGCTCAGCCTTATCATTAGCTATACTACTGGGCTTTTTCTAACAAATCAACATATTATATACCCGTTTGGGTACATGTTATAGGCAGGAAAAACAACTTTTGGTGGTGTAAACACATGGTGGGAGGAAAGGTTCCATTTGGCTAATCGTTTTCTCAAATTGCATGAAGAACAAAAAGCTCATTCCATCAAGAAGTCAAATGCTCCCACGTTGCGAGACTCACACTCTTCTCTTCCTTTTTATTCCTTTGAGGCTGAGACCTCCTCTCCTCTTTGACCCCTAAAGTTACCCCTAATACGTTTTTATCCATTTTTATTTTAATTATTCATTTTAGTAGTTTAATAATTTTCTTTATAATAGAGCAACGTTTTTTATTTATCTAAAATTATCACAATATGTAAAATTTTATGTGTGTAAATATGTATTATGTAATGATATACATACCCTTTTAAGTCATTTTCAACCCAAACTTATTTCTCAAACATGTATTCAAATATAAATCGCATAATCTAATTTCTACTCAAAATTCATTTTACAAAATAGTTACTTCTCAAACATGTATCCAAACGAGCTCTATGAGTACATGAACATTACCTATAATTAAAAAAACTATAAGGATTTAATAAAAAGAAAAATTACAATAGCCTAATCTAAAAAATGAAATTATACAAACTTGCTAATTATGGTGTCTGATCATGTTAGGTTCCAAGTTCACAGCCAACTTACTCCAGCTTGTTAAATTCTTCTGTATCTTCACTCTCTTCAGAAAGTATGAACAAAATACTGGTGGGCCTCTTTTTACATACCGTAGAATTGAAGGAAGCTACATACATGTCTCAAGGATGAGAAAGAATCACCATCAAGTCCCTAAAAATTAAGAAATTAGTGTGAAGTCTCATGAGACTTGAAGTATATTATTTGTAAAAGTGAAAATACTAAAATGGCCTCCGTTTTGTGAAGTGAATCTGATGGAAGTTGGTCTTCATAGATTGATGAAAGTTGGTCGTGATAAACTCAAAAGTTTGCAGTGAAGATGCTTGAGAGGGATCTTGTAGATTGATGAAAGTAGGCCACAGTAAACTCAAAAGTTTGCCTCGACAAACTTCCACAAACAAATGGTAATAGAGTTTTGATATGCAAAATGCAAAATATGAAAATTGAAAACCTATACTATGGATGAGTTTGCATTAACAACTGAATCACCATAATTCACAACTTGAACACTAGCAACAAGTTGTGCCCTTTAATTGACAAGTTAGTGCCCTTTGATTGACAAATATTGCCAAGGTTATTGTGGTTCTATGCTTCTATCCATATGGGAAAGAAGAAGCAAACCATTGGATTGTTGGTAGGGAGTTCCCAAAATCCAGGCTCTTAATATTGGTGGTGCTAACTTGTCAATCAAGGGGCACTAAGTTATTATTATTGGTGCTCAAGTTGTTAATTAAGATGCTTCAGTTGTCAATGCATATTTATTGGGTCAAGAACATTTTTAGATTGCATTTTAGGTAGTTTAGATTTATACCCGTCTATAGTTTAGAATATTCGAGAAGTTTTATTGACTGTCCCTACAATTGGTGGGTGCTATTTTACAAAGTCATGTATCATGACTAATATTTATTGGTTTGTGAATTTTGAACAAGACTTTATTTGGTCATCTTGCGATAAGATAAATGATTTATTTTTTTCTTGATAGCAGAAAATTGTAAGGTTATGTTTGTTACTTAATGGTCTCAGCAATTGATAGAGGGATATGGGAAGTGTAACACGCTAAAATAGTTCAATACAAAGCAAAAAAAAAACACAATTGTCAACTTAACTCTTTTGGGTAAGCAATTATGTGTGGATTAGGAGAATAAAATGGTAAGGTTTGGGAGGCAATGAAATGGTAAGATTGAAAACAATTGTGAACTTTACTAGAATTGGCCATTTAGATGCATATATATTTAGTGATATAATATATTATCGTTTCTGATTAATGGTTGTGAATGAATTGATTTTTCAGATTTGGTGAACAACCTTGGTACCATTGCAAGGTTTGGAACCAAAGAATTCATGGAGGCTCTTGATTGGGCAGTTTGGTGTTGGTTTCTACTCAGCTTATTTTGTTGCCAAGAAGGTCATTGTTACCTCAAAGCATAATGATGACGAACAGTACGTTTGAGAATCTCAAGCTGGTGGGTCATTCACTGTCACCAGGGACACCTTTGGGGAGAATCTTGGCAAGGGAACTACGATAACCTTATTCCTTAAGGAGGATCAGCTTTAGTTGTTCCTTTCGTTTTTAATTGTATACATTTAGTTGTTCCTTTCGGATTGTAAATTCATTGTTACTTATGTGTAAAGTATAAAGTTGGTTTTATTTTTTTTAATATAATTTGTAACTTTATGTTGACTTGTGCATGAGACTACCGTGATGGTCAATGTCATTGAGTTGTGATTGATACTATCGTAATGTTCAATGTAGTGATATTGATTAATGAATACCCCAGCTGGTGCGGTTGTCAACCTCCGCATGCTTAATTTATAATCCAAGGAACTGCCACTAACAACTCCAATATCTCTCATTTACAACCTAAGCAGCTGTCACTGACAACTCCACCAGTTCTCATTTACAACCCCAGCAGCTGCCGTTAATAACCCAAGAAGCCACAATTTACAACCCCAACAGCTGCCATTTACAACCCCAGCAGCTGCCCTTAATCAACCGTAATTTGTGTGCATAGTTCATGACTTGATTTACAACTTAAGTGTGCTTGATTAATGAGAATACACCTGCTGGTGCTAACAACCCCACCATCCGACAGCATGTACAACACCAGCAGCTGCTGCTAACAACCCCACTAGCTCCTGCTAGCAACACTAGCAGTCAGCATTAACAACACTAGCAGCTTCTGCTGACCACCCGAGCAGCTTCTGCTGACAACACCAGCAACTGAGCATAACAACACCAACAGTCAGCATTAACAACCCCAGCAGCTGCCCCTAACAACACCAGCAGTCAATATTAACAACCCCAGCTGCTTCTGGTGACAACCCCTGCAGCTGCCCATAACAACACCAGCAGTCAGCTGGTGACCACCCAACCAGTTGCCACTCACAACCCCATCTGCATGGTAACAAATTTTTCTGCACCATATTGTATAACACCATATAAGATCCATTTATCAAACTTTCCATTATATACATTTACATGTTGCAAAAAATATGTGGTCTACACATAAATTCAAAAAATACATTGTTACACAAAATAAACATTTACAAAATATACATTGACATTCCCCACCAAAATATACACAAAAAATATGTGGTCTATATGAAGGAAGCACATCATATTCTTCACAGACGTGCTAGCCATCAGTATTGACGTCTACAGATTGCACTTGTCATTAACCACCTCAGAAGTCACATTAACAACCTTCGCTGCTGTTGTTAACAACCTCAGCAGCTATAATACTTGTAAACACTGCAACTTCACTTTTCATCTGCATGCTATCATAATTTCACATAAGAAACAGAGCATGATCAACGAAAACAAAGCACACACAACCCTCTTCTTAATAAAAATAACCACATTACTTTTCAATCCATTTTAATGACAACCATTAATATTGTGCTCCCAACAAGTTTGCTTATTTATGGTTTAGCCATCAATGACAAGCATTTTTTCTTTTTTTTTATAAATTTCCAACTTAGATTTGCTTTCTCTAGGTTAGATATTATGCTTCCGTCAACACTGTTATTTGCTTTTCATTTCTTCAAACAGAGATTATCAAGCATATACACACACACACATAAAAATAACAATATTCCACATCTTATGCATAATGTACAGGTTTAACATGTTTGACATTAGAGCAGCACAAATATGTTTCACTTTTCACAGAGGAGATACACACCCACTGAAAACCTAGCTTTCACTTTAGGACCAGCCATTTCGAACCACCATGCTTTTGTTATGCATGGAGGAAATACCAGACTTTACACATTCAGAGCACGGATTGCCGATTTCAGAAACCCTGCGACCTCTTTCGTTTTTCAGACTTACTTTCCTCCCTATTATGATCTGACTTTTACTGAAATAATTCCCTGTTTTCATCTCTCTCTCACACGGCTAACTGAAGGGCAATATGAACTTTACACAACTTCAATTAATCACAAAAAGGTCCCATGAACTTGAGGATAATTGTCAGATTGTTTGGGACCTTTGATTCAATTTTTCTCTTACTTGGGACTTCTCTGTCATTTTTTTTTGGGTGATAGATTACATTGTCAACTTGTATTAAAGAAGACAACTGTAATCCGCACGATGTTCGTCCTTCGTCAAGGAGGCCACAATAAATATCTATCCATTACTCAATATTCATAGCTACCGCGGTGCAATACAAACAAGCAGCCACATCCCACAAAACAACAAAAATTTTCCTCTTCTTCGTCTCTCCCTCTCTCGCCGATCACCATTTCGTCGGGACGATCCTACTCATTTCACTCAATTCCTCTCGCCGGAGCTCCAGAAAACTTGGTGCTTGCGTTTTCTTGTTGTCTCCCATTAGTATCGGTTTTGAGTCTTTGTAGAATATTCTCCTTTGTTTCTGCCCCGCCTTTTTTTCCCCGTCTTCGTATTCCCATTTCGCTATCCAATTCGCTAGTTCGGAGCTTGACAACGCGAGGTATTGGTCAACTCTAGTTTCGAGGTACTTAATTCTTGTTTTCTTCCTCCATTTGGTCGCTCGGCCGTTCGTTTGATCTGTGGTTAGGGTAACGTCTTTTCTTTGTTTTTTTTGGTTCCGAGGAAGTGGTTACTAGATTTTTAATATTATTCGTGATCGAACTCATTTCCGGAAGATAATGCTGTTCATGTTATCTTCATTACGCGGAAATGACTGCTCTTCATCTTTCTGCTTTTATCAGGAATTAAACAGAATTCGTTTTCAATTTGTAGGTTCTAGAGTTCAATTTGTACGCGTGGGGTATTTAACGACCCAGTTGATGCTTTCAGGTCATTTCTGAATTAGAATTTTGACGAGAAGTCTGGTTTTACCCGATAAATGAGCTCTAGAAGACCATGAAGAAGGTAAGGAGAAAGGTTGGCAAGTATGAAGTGGGTCGGACTATCGGCGAAGGTACCTTTGCCAAAGTTAAATTTGCAAGAAACACAGAGACAGGGGAGAGTGTGGCTATTAAAGTAATGTCTAAGAGCACAATTCTTGAGCACAGAATGGTTGAACAGGTGTTGTTTTCTTTTTCTTTTTTTCTTCTGTTCTATGATAGAATTTCATGTTTCAGCTTCCAGGCATATCATAGATAATTGTTGTGTTTTGAATCTGTAGTTCTCTTCGTGAAAGAGCTTTGAAAACCTTTAATGTGCATTTTGTTACCTTAGATTCCTTTTCCTTTTTATAAATCATATGTCTATGAACAGAACACTGGGACTTTCTAGGAATAGATACATTCAGCCTTCACATAAGCATGGTCTGTGCTGTTGTTTATGCATATTTATGTGTTATGTTACTGTTATCTGTTTTATAGATAGCTAAGACATGTGCATGGGGTCAGATCTTTCATAACCTTGCTGAATTGGTTCATAACATTATTTTTTTCCCGCCAAGGTGAAGAATGGAGGAATGAATTGATGGTTTGTTTTAGAACCATATTAAGTTAGATTGGTTAAGCTAAGTGACATGGGATAGAATGCCCATTAGGTTTAATGTGAGGCCTCATCTAAGACTGAAACATTTCTCACCTTAAGAAGGATAAAATGAAAAAGCTACGGAGGTTCCTTTTTACTGAATTCTGTTGTTTATCTTACAGAATCTTGATTCTTTAGTGTATCCTAGGGTACTATTACAAACATGAAGCTGTAAGTTAACAAAGGTATAGATGCATGCTTACAATTCCATGCTGCATTGCACATGGAGAACACTAATGGCATGTAACTAAAGGTGCTTTTATATGCATTGTGATTCTAATCTCCCTTCCTGGCATATGACTGTTCTACAAAATTATGCCTGCATCCCTCCAGTGAGCTCGTAAATTTTTTCCCCGATGGTAATGTTGCTTTAACAAATTTCATGATGTATCTGCAATCAAAGGCTTACTGTATGTGCTTCATCACACATGTAACCCAGAACATTATGCATGTCAGTGTTGAATTTGAGTCTTCATATTAACTATTACAACTTGCTGCTGTTGCAGATTAAAAGAGAAATATCAATTATGAAAATTGTCAGGCATCCCAATATAGTCAGGTTGCATGAGGTATATTTCGGCACATCATGATATATACATAAGCTATTTCCTTTTCCTCATTTTCGTTTTTTCTTAATTTTATTCATTTTTCGGATGAAATTAGTTTTAATCATTTGCAAACGTTTTTTAATTTCAGGTTTTAGCTAGCCAGACTAAGATATATATAATTCTTGAGTTCGTCATGGGAGGAGAACTATATGATAAAATTGTAAGACTATTTTTTTCACTTATGACATAGACCATCCTAGGTTTATTCTTCCTTGATTATGCTCATGCCTGAACATTGTAAGTTAGTAACATTGAAGTGATGACTTTCTGATTGTGATGAGATTAGATGTATTTGTGGTTCACCTTTCATGTTTCTATGCCTTTTCTGGGTGCTTAGGTTCAGCGGGGGAGGCTTTCAGAAAATGAAACTAGGCGCTACTTTCAACAACTCATAGATGCTGTTGCTCATTGTCACAGTAAGGGTGTGTACCATAGAGACTTAA
>JANTPZ010009523.1:0-13563 GCA_025593235.1 Vachellia pachyceras | reverse complement strand
AGCCTCTAGTCATTATATTAATAGCCTCAATACAGTCTGTGCTTACTATAACATTCCTATAATCCTGTTGCCAACAAAATTTTTTAGTCATCAAGAGCAAATGATGCAGATGCAATATATTAAAAATAGTATAATTTTAGTGGTGATTCAAACATCAATTATAATTTTGGAGGAATAATAAGTAGCTCTCACATGAAAAAATATACACATTTGGGATACATATTGAGGATCGGATACATGTTTGTAGTTATTTAGGATCACAATTGAACACCCCAAAATGCTTATTTACTCAATTTGAAATAAAATTTCTTTTAGATAATTAACTTGTATAATGAAAAAACACTTAGAATAACACAAAAATAAGTTAATCCAAGCTAGTCAAATATTAAATACTTACACTTATAAATCACTTTTAACATGTTTCAAGCAAACAAAGAAAAATCATAAATTTTATTAAATTTGTCTTAAAATCAACAACTTTATTCATATTTAATATGCATTATATCATATGAGGATAAAACACTAATAAATGAAGGGTAAAGTTGTACATTCATATGAAAAATTTAATGAAGTAACCGATAAATATATGAAAATCTTGAAATTGAGTTGAATTCTCATGGGACTTGTGTTAGATTAATTGCAACTATAAAAAAGATTCTTGTCATCTTCTCCTTCATAAATTTCTCTCAAATGTCCATTCAAATAACCAGGGTAAGAAGATTTTTTTCACATTTGCAATTAATTTGACTCATGTCCCATAGAACTTTAACTTGATTTTATGATTTTCAGAAATCCGATAGTAATTTTTCTATTCTTTATCGCATATACTTAATTTCCCTTACATAAAACCATTCAGCATTCTAAATATAAAATTACATACATTGAACATTTCTTAGAAAGCTGAACTTATCTGCATTCATTAACTAATGAGTGGTGTCAAAATAAAAATGCACTAAAGATTATGAAGGATCCCTACTCAATATTATTTATTTGTGTATATTTATTCCAAAAGTTGATAATGGACTAAAAATTAAATTTAGAACTTCACCCAAACAAGAAGAATTAGTATTTTTTATGAAAAATATGAATTCATGGAGAGAATGGGTTGTATAAAGATGCATGTTATGGGGAACTGGCATTGTTAAAAGGTTGTGGCATCTCATATGCTCTAAATCCCATATAATATTCCACCTTTCATGCATGGCATACTTGAGATGTTGGTCTGTCAGCATTTCGTTATGTGCAATAGATACCAATCCTTCAAATGTTAGCAAAGTTGGAATGTAAGGGTTGGCACCGCTAGATGGCTGAATCATCTCATATGCATCATATTGCCGCATCTCAGATGTTGTTGGAGCTGGAACATCTTTCCTGGACTGCTGAAATTGGCCTGTCATCATCCCATTGTCTGTGAAAACTGGCACTTCATCTGGCATTGAAAAGGCGGGAATAGGTATTCCACTTCTTCTTTAAATTCTCGTGCCGTCCAGTTAATGTTCCTTAAACTTTGCTCAACGGGCATCTTCATATCATGCCAATCTGTGAGGGCAGGCATTGTTTTCCCTACCGCATATTGGATCATTTGTTGGGAAATCTCTTTTACATGGGTTTCTTGTCGTCTTCTCATAGAAGTTCTTTTCCTTTGTTAATCTGTTTTGTGCTGATTCCTCCGCGTTCAATGTCCTCTGCACAATAGGCTCTGCTCGACACCTCTCAATAACTTGTTGCACAGCTTCTTGGCCCGACCATACCTCTGGTTGAGGATTAGAGGGATCACCACTGAAAACAATTGCCTGAGCGTATATATTGAATATGACACATTGAGTAACTTGAAGTATTAGTGATTTGATGAAGGATGTTTTCAAAGAACTGGAATTCTCAGTTCTAGCTTTAACTCCTGTAAGATTGAAAGGACTGAAAAATCTACAATATATAACAAGTACCTTGACAACTTGTATAACAATGTCAAACTGTAGAATTTGGTTTGAAAGAATTTCATTCACAGTGAAAGCTCAAAACAATTCTTCAACCATTGGGCGAGCCAGGACATGAATTCCACTTCTTTACTGGATGCCTTTCTCATCATCCTGTTATGCTTAAGGAAACCAGTTTCTGTGGACCACAACTATTCCATTGAGATCTATCCTTTATATACAACCACCTCACATTCTACGCCTAAAATTGCATACATTGAACCTCTCTCCGGCCATTGAACTCATTAATGAGTGGTGATAGAAAATACATTAAACATCTCTAAAGGGATCTCTGGTCAATGCTATACATTTAATTGTATTTATTAACAACGTTTAATAAATACATTGAACCTCTCTTTATCAATAGAAAATGCATTAGAATTTATGAAGAGATCCCTCTTCAATGTTATTCATGAGTGTAATTCAAATTGCATATATTGAACCTTGATTAACTAAACTCATTAACGAGTGGTGCAAAAAAAATACATTATAATTTATGAAGGATCTCATGTCAATTTTTCATTTATATGTCTTTATTTTAAGTATTTAATACATTTATTGGTGGTAAATGAGTAGATTTAACAAATAAATTATTGGTTATAAGCACTCAGGACAATTATGTTTTTAAATTTTAAGAGTACAAATTTAACAATAATCCATTAATAGTAAGGGTGTAAATTTACCAATGCTGCTAACCCTCCTTAACTTCTTTAACCAATTAACATATTTGACTATTTTTAGAGTCTAATGTTAAGTTTTAGGATTATTTAAGTAATGAAAACTACATTTTTTTCTTATTTTCCTTCATAAAAGTTACTCTATATTAGTCCAAACTACTCATTTTTACTTAATATTTTTTTCTTTCTTACTCCTTTTTCGTTAACTTTTTTCTTTCTTTTATTCTCAAAAACATTTAAGTAAAAAGGAGCATCTTTGATTACCAATAGAAAGGAAAAAAATTATTTAGAGAAACTTAATTTCATAAAGGAAGTTAAGGAAAGAGAAGTTAGAAAGACTAAATTGTCTTGCTAAATTTACACCATTATTAATTGATTATTTAGCACCCTTAAAAAGTTGATCGTGCCGGATGATCTGACCATTAATTTATTGCTAAATTTGCACTTTTACCTTAAAATGTATGGCATAAAATCATCCAGTAAAGAGATCCCTTGTCAACGTTATTCATGAGTGTAATTCAAATTGCATACATTGAACCTTTCTTGAACAATTAAACTCATTAATGATTCGTGCAAGAAAATATACTATAATTTATGAAGGATCCCATGTCAATGTTTTTCATTTATATGTATTTATTATGGGTATTTAATATATTTATCATTTATGATAATAATGAACTCTTTTATAAAAAAACAATAATGAGATGCTAGACAAATTAACATCCCCTGAGTTTACAAAACCCATGCAAATAATCCTTTCAAGTTTAAAAAATTAGATAAGCATCCTGTGTTTTAACTTGTTATAGTACCGGATTGGATGAGATGTTTGGATATAAGTTTCATTCTTGAGAGAAGTCAATTTAATTACTTGGTAACATAATTTTATAGACATGAAAACATATCATTAAACAATTAAAAAAGTGTTCCAATGCCCTCTGATGCCGGCATCTTCATGATATTCTCACTTACTTACCAATTGAATACGATTAATAATTGAAAAATCACTACCAGAAAAATATCATTTAGTGAAGAAAAAATTCATTCCTAAATGGCTATTTTTCATTAAAAAATTTCCATTTAGCGACGGAAAATATTAGCGACCCTCATTTTAGCGATGAAAAATAGTCATTTAGCAAAGGATTTTCCGTCACTAAATAGCATTTTTCTGGTAGTGAATAGAGACAAAAATTGACCAAAATATACAAAAAAAAAAGTTCTCAAATTCTATTTTTTATCACAAAATTTTATTCATAGAAATTCTTAGCATTTGAATTTATTTATAAATATAGAGGGATCACTAGGAAATTATATAGGCAAAATATTTGGTTTGATGCCTCTATTCAAATTCATTACAAAAAAATCAAAATATTTGAAAAAACTGTCACAAAATATAAAATATACATGAGAAGTACATAAAATGACACAACTGATATACATAGAAGACCTAAATGCTTTAAGCATGGATATGCCAAAACTTATATTAAAACTTAACTAGAAAAACGATTTTTATTCATTAACAGAAGAGACAAGATACCTAAATATGTGAAATAAAAAGAAATATATCGGGAAGAGAATTCTCTAGATTATAAAGTGTACCACCAATATTTAATATCCTAATTCACACAATTCCAACGTTTCCTTTTGTTTTTCCATTTTAGGAAGGACCTTTCAGCATTCAAATTACATATCATAAGGATCCCTCCCCAAGAAAAAAAGCAGACCTATTGTACCTAACAGGCTTCAATTATTTCTTAAAAATTGGGTTCTAATTAACAATTCTCTAGTAAAGGATCAGTACCAGTTTATATGAATTGCTGACAATGAATCACCTCGTGATGGCAAACAATGAAATTACAGCTTCTCATAATATAACCATTCAATGATTACGTGGGTTCCTTCTAGCTAACACAGACACCTGAAAATAACATGAAGAAACTACGAACAAAAAAGCCTCATTTATGGAGCCTATATGGCAATTGTAGCAAGTTTTCAGGAATAAGTTTGTATATTAACTTTATGTTCATGTCATGTCCCTTAAATGAGATAATATATTTGAGAAAAAAATACTGTCATGTACAAGAATTAAACATCACTTGACTGCATATGAAATTGTTTCTTCTTACTTATCACAAAAAATATAATAACTGTATTTGGTATAGATTGCACACAGGAAAAAGCATAAATTCCTTCTGGTAGTGTGCTAGTTTTGCACAGTATGGTGGCTTTCATTAGAATGGAATATAATGTAAGTTTTAGTATGAATTTTCTTCCTCCAAATTTTCCTGCTAATCATTCTTTTTTACAATCAACTGACTAATTATGCTACTCAGAATGACGGTTACTGATAAACTGTGAGGCATCTTCTGCTACTAATATGGATAGTGTGTCATTCTTATTGACATCGATTTATAAATCCATCGGATTCATATGATTTTTCAAACAATTAACTTATATAGACCAAACAAGCCCGGGAAAAAAAAAAAGAACCAGAAACTATGAGCTGAGAAACCATCTTAATAATTCAATAACCAATACAATATGGCATATGCTACAATATAATATAGTGTACAAAATTCCTGACATTGCAATTTACTGGTTGGCGTTTTTTCATTTCCAAAATCAAAGAGGCAACAAATCTTAAACGGAAAATTAGGACGGAACCATGGGCCTCCATTTATGATGCTCTAAGCTGCATATATAGAGGAGCACACCATAATGTTTCAATTCCGTACGTTTTAAATGCTGATGATTGACGATAAGTAAAGAGATCATTTTTGCCAGGACTTCACAATAATTCTTAGCGTACAGAAGGATCTTCAAATTCATTATAATTTGATATACAATTTAATTATCTACGCACACAAGTTTTCAGCAATGGTAAAACAACCCGGCCCTCGTACACAAAAGCATCATAACCGGACAGATATCCGAATTCATGGAGAATATGGGTTGTAAGATGATGGAAGATATGGGTAATTGGCATTGTTACAAGGTTGTCGCATCTCATATGCTCCAAATCCCATATAATCTTCCACATTTCTCATGCCCATGCCATACTGAAGATGATGTTGGTTTGTCAGAATTTCATTTTGAGATACCAATCCTTGAGATGTTTGCGGAGTTGGGATATATAGGTTGGCACTGGTAGATAGGTGCAGCATCCCAGATGTTGTCGGAGCTGTAACATCGTTGCGGGACTGCTGAAATTGGCCTCTTGTCATCCCATAATCTCTGACAACTGGAAATTCCTTTGGCATTGAAAAAGCGGAAACATGTAATTCCACTTTTTCACTAGATTCTCGTGCCGTCCGGTTAATGTTGCTTGAACTCTGCTCAATGGACATCTTCATATCATGCCAGTCAGTGAGTTTAGGCATTGTTTCCCCTGCCATACACCGGACCATTTGTTGGGAAATCTCTTCTATATAATTTTATTGCCGTCTTCTCATTAAAAGCTCTTTCCCTTTGTTAATTCTATTTTGTAATGACTCCTCCGTCTCGGTGTCCAACATCATCTGTGTGATGGGATTGACCTGACACGTCTCAATCGTTTGTTGGACACCTTCATGGTCCGGCCAAACCTCTGGTTCAGGATCTGAGGGATCACCACTATAAACGATTGCCCCAACCTCAACACCACAAATGATGCTCAGGTGATGTGCTTTTTTTATGATACTTGCTCTCCTTCTCTTGAATGTTTTTTGTCTTTTGGAGTCCTCGGTGATGTACTCATCTTTTACCAACTCTCTTTGCATGGTTATGATAAGGGAGATCAATTTTTCTTCAACAAACTTAGAACGGTTTTTGTTGGGCACATTTAGTCATTGAGATCTATCTGATATATAGAACTATCTTACATTCTGAATCTGAAATTTTAATGAGCCTATTTTTTGATTTATTAATTAATGGTGTGAGAAAACATTAGAATTTAGTAGGGACTTTTAGTCAACTTTATTTTAGAAATTTGAAACCTGTAGGCTGTATTAGGGATCAAATCCAGGATTGGATTGAAGGTGTTAAAGTAATTAAATATTTGACATTATTGCAAGGATATTTGAAATCTGAAAAATTGATACTTTCTTATTTTTTTTAAGTATATGAGCTAATTAAGGGGTTTGCTTTGGTTATAAATGTAAAACTTCAATCTCTTTTCCACCATTTATTTATTGCATTTTCTCAATGTAGTTATCATATATACTTGTTATCATAAGGGAGATTAATTTATTCACCACCTCCGTTGACATGGTTATCATAAGGGTTATTAATTTCTCTTGAGCACACTTATGCAGTGTATTTTTTTTTTTGCTCACTTAGTCCTTGATATATGTCCTGCATATAGAACTATCTCACATCCTGAATCTGAAATTATGATAAGCCTATTTTTTTACTCATTAATGGTGTAAGAAAATATCAGAATTTGAGGCACCTCTAGTCAATTTTATTTCAGAAGTTTAAAAACTATTAGTTGTATTAGGTATCAAATCTAGGGGTTGGATTCAAAGTGTTAAAGTAATTGAATATTTGAAATTATTGAAAGGATATGTGAAATCTAAAACACTGATACTTTCTTCTATTCTAAGTATATGAACAAAGTAAGGTTTACTTAATGAATTAACTACCATTTCTTGCTTTAATAAATTAGTTAAAGTGATTTCTGCTATAGATCAGATGTAGCATATAATTTTTATAATATATGTATAAATTAGTTAATTAACTTTTACAACAAATGACAAGCTTTGCCATACTGACAGGCTTTGTACAATTCTTGTGAGTCAGAATTGGAAAATGGAACTGAATTACATTGCAAAACAAACTTGACAGTTTGTAAGGACGGGTGACCTATGCGTTGATGCCATATATCAATTGAATTGCTGGAAGCAGTGTTTGCATTTGCTATGTTGTTGCAGATTCTGTGATGTGAGTGATCATTGGGTTGAAAAGCATACATGCCATCCTTCTTAATGCCATACATCAGTGGTTGTTTGGTATTCGATTCCTTGACAACACAATTGTTAGGAAAGAACTTAACAGAAACTTGATTTTCCTTGGTGAATCTAGCTATGGATAGTAGATTCTTTTGCATGCGGGGAACACAAAGTACTTTGTTCAATGTAAACTTGGCAATTCTATTATGAAGTTGAGCATGGCCAATATGAGTGATAGGGGACAACTCACTTGTGCCAACTTGAACACTACCAACTCCAGCCTGAACTGTGTGAGGGGTGAGCATGGTTGCATCATTGGTGATATGTTCTGTGGCTCCGGAGTCAGGATACCAGGCATCGTCAACTAGAGTCGCAGCAGAGGCAATGAAGGCTTGAGTTGCTGGCTTGCTGGTATGGATATCTGTTGAGTTAGTGACCTCAGGTATTGTTGATGATTGGGTCACATTGTTGCTGATAGGAGTGCTCATGAATGTTTGGGTAGATGGTGCAGCAGTTGATGGATGTATTTGTGCATTGGAGCTCATACCATCAGTGATGTATTCATACAGATAATCAAAAAAGTTATGGTAAGTATCATAAGCTCTAGTATCAGGTGTGTTAGTAGGCACAACAGAGCGTGAATGAGGAGTAGGATTGTAATCTTCATACCTAAAATAGCATCGATCTGCTGTATGTCCCAATTTGTGGCATATTTGGCACAACGGCTTGGGAGTGGTGAATCGACCACCACATCCTCTAAAAGATCCTCGACCTCCACCACGGGGATGATTAAAGTTGAAAGGTCTTGTACCTCTGTTTCCCTGTCCCATGGTAGCACCTTGTGTGTAGTACGCACTGGCTACCTGATCTTTAACAGCAAATTCATCGGACATATATGAGACTGGTGTGCCTACGTGATTTGCGTGACCTGAGATTCCATTGGATAGGAACGTTTTCTGCCTTGCTTCCGAATCAACCAGCATTGTAGTAACTGTTTCTACATCAAATCTTGGCCTGGCAGCATTTATTACAGCGATCACAGATTCATATTCAATCATGAGTCCACTGAGTGTGTGTCAGATTTGTGTTGCCTCGTCTACTCGTTCGCCTAACATTGCCAGGTGGTCACAGATTGATTTTATGTTGGCTAGGTAATCTCTCATTGAGAGCTCTCCCTTCCTTTGATTGGCCAACTGATTGCAGTACGACAAGATTTTGGTGTTTGATTTGCTGGAGTAAAGTTTGTTCAGTTTGCTCCAGATTTGTGCTGATGTTTCCAAACCAACGAGCTATGGTAAGATGTTTGGAGCAACAAATGCTAGCAGCCATAAAGCCAGAGCCGAATCAAGTGCCTCGTATTCATCAAACGCTGGATTTGCACGTACCTGACCAGCTTCATTTCGAACCGTTTGTGGTGGTTGAGTGATCGATCCGTCGAGGAAGTGATGCATCTTATGCTGTTTAACCATGAAGGAGACTTGTTGTTTCTACAGCAGAAAATTGGTGTCGTCGAGTTTGACAGTGATTTTCTTGTTCGAGAATCCTCTGTAGACTGCAAGGTTTGAAGAAGTCGCACCATCGCCGTGAGATTCGGATGTAGACATCTTGCTAGAGGTGATAGAGTTAGCGATGGCAGTTTGAGCCCACTGGCTCTGATACCATAGTAAGAGGAGAGATGTTCTGTGAGGGAAGTCTGAATATTGTATTGACTTGTCCTTTCTCTAGCAGTATAGAGCATTTATATTTAAGCATAGAAAACAAGATTGAGCAGTTGATGACAGCTGTCCAATATTTGACAAAACTAACAGCATCTAACTGAACCAATGACAACTGGACTGAGCTAACAGAATTAGTTTAGTTACAAGTTCATTTGGTTACGTGGGTGAAGGGCAATGTGATTATTATATCTCTAATAGTCTTCTCATCAAAAGTTCTTTTCCTTTGTTAATCTTGTTTTGTGCCGATTCCATTCAAAATGAAAGCTCAAAACAATTCTTCTACCTTTTGAGGAGGTAGGACATGAATTCCACCTCTTTACTAGATGCCTTTCTCATCATCTCTTTGATGTCTCTATAGCATGCATCCTCTCCTTTTAAAGCCTTCAGTGATATATACTCATGTTTCCCTTCACCTCTTATAGTGGTTATGCTTAAGGAAACCAGTTTCGATGGACCACAAGTATTCCTGTAAGATATATCCTTTATATACAACCATCTCACATTCTAAATCTGAAATTGCATGCATTGAACTTCTCTTATTAATGAGTGTTCCATAAATTACATTAGAAATTTATGAAGGGATCCTTAGTCAACGTTATACATTCAATTGTATTGATTAATAAAACATTTTGAACCTCTATTGAACAAATGAATTTATTAATAACTACTGGCAGGAAATACATTAGAATTTATGAAGAGATCCCTAGTCAATGTTATTCATGAATCATGAGTGTAATTCATATTACATACATTGAGCTTTCTTGAACGATGAAACTCATTAATGAGTGGTGCAAAAAAATAAATTATAATTTATAAACGATTGCATGTCAATGTTATTCATGCATATATATTATATTATGAGTATTTAATAAATTTATCATTTATGATAATAATGATCTCTTTTGTAAAAAATTAAGAGATGGTAGATAAATTAACATCCCCTGAGTTTATAAAATCTATGCAAATAACCATTTAGTTTCAAATATTATAAAAACATTCTACCTTTTTATAATGCCGAATGTTTGGATACAAGTTTCATTCTTGAGAGAAGTCAATTTAACAAGTTATTAAAAGAATTTTATAGACATGAAAACATATAAAGCTAGCAAACAATTAAAAATGTGTTCCTACGTTTTTATTGTTATAAACATTATATTTGTGGATGTCCATAAACTATTGGCCTTCCATATTCTATTCCTAATAACCTCTCTCATGAATAACTTTTAGAGGTTTTTATGAAATGGTTACATATTGCATTGTATACTAATGAGAATTGATGTTTGTACTTATTCAATGTAACATTAGTTGAGTTGAAAGCCTATATATGGAAGTCATGTAATTCACAAGTTGTAGATGAAGATGAACAAGAATTGTTACTCCCCTCCTTACAATTTCTCTCCTATTTGTTCATCTCCCCAATCTCAAATCTTCTATTTTTATAACAGTTATCCTGTTATGCCGGCATTTGCAATATTCTCTCGTACTTACCAATTGAATACAATTAGTAATTGGAAAGTAGAGACAGAAATTGACCTAAATATACATAAAGTATTAAACACTACAAGAAAAATGTCAGCTAGAAAAATCCGTCGTTAAATGACTATTTTTCATCGTTAAAATGAGAGTCGCTAATATTTTCCGTTACTAAATGAAAATTTTCTAATGAAAAATAACCATTTAACGATGGATTTTTCTATTGCTAAATAGTATTTTTCTGGTAGTGAAAATTCTATTTTCTACTGGAGAATTTTATTTAAGGAATGTCTTAGCATTTGAGGGAGTTCTAGAAAATTCTTTAGGCATAATATTTATTTTAATTCCTATATTCAAATTCATTACAAAAAATCAGTATATTTGTAAAGAGTTGTCACAAAATATAAAAATATACATGAGAGGTACATAAAAAATGACTCGTCTACCCTATCCCACCCATATTTTCTATTATTATTGCTTCACACATAGAAGACTTGAATGCTTTAAGCAAAACTTTAAAGTTTAGAAGAGACAAGACACCTTATGATGTAGAAATAAAAAGAAAGCTA
Organism: Vachellia pachyceras; assembly: GCA_025593235.1. Lineage (NCBI taxonomy): Eukaryota > Viridiplantae > Streptophyta > Magnoliopsida > Fabales > Fabaceae > Vachellia > Vachellia pachyceras. Next base: position 2,228 of record JANTPZ010009523.1, on the reverse strand, counting down.
TAGGGATGAGAATTATCTAGATTAGAAGGTGTACAACCAATTTATAATATACTAATTCACACAAGTCTAACATTTCTTTCATTTTTCCATTTTAGAAAGGACTAATTTTCTGCATCCCAAACATGTCATAAGAATTTGTCCCTACTCAAAAAAAAAAAAAAAGTAAGCCTATTGTAACCAACAGTCTTCTATTATTTTTTTTTAAGAATTGATATCTGATCACTCTCTAGTAAAGGATTAGTACCAGTTTAAGCTTTCAACTTTATTTTATGGGATAGGATTGGCCTATTGCCCATTTCCCAATACATATGTATGTAGAAAATCAAGCATTTCATAAGTGTCGACGAGGAGAACATCAATATGATGTCACTTCATTCTTGCCGAAATACTAAGCATATTATGTTAAGTTTCACGAAACTCTAAACATTAAATATACATGAATTGGTGACAATGAATTACTTCATGATAGCAAAACAATGAAAATTCCAGCTTCTCATAATATAACCATACATGATTATTTGGGTTCGCTCTAGCTAACACAAAGACCTGAAAATAAAATGAAGAAACTACCAAAAAGCCTCATTAATAGAGCCTAATGGCAATTGTAGCATGCTTTAGAAAATAAATTTGCATATTAACTTTCTGTTCATGTCGTATCCTTTCAAGGCTATAATATATTTGAGAAACAAGCAGTGTCATGTATTGGCACTAAACATCATTTGTTTCTTCTTTCTTACTTATCATGAAAATATAATAATATATAACTGTTTTTGGTATAGATTGCAAGCAGATAGAGCTGGGAAACGGGTCGGCACGGGTTGCACAGCCTCGGGTTGTGTAGCCTGACCCCGGGCCAGACGTGGCGGGCACTTTTTTCTTTTTTTATTTTATTTTTTATTTTACTAAAAAAAATTTCAAAAATTCATACAACAAATTTACATAAAATTTACCAAGCCCATTTGATTTTTCAGAAGAAAAATACAATACATCTCTGAAAAATATAATCAACAATGTTTTAAAATTAAAAAATATAATCAATAATCTCCAAAGTAAGTATGTGTTTAAGATGAAGTATTAAGGTTTAAAATAATATTTGAAGCTATTGAAAATCATCTTCTTCATATTAAACAATATAAAAGGTTTATTTTTAAAAAAATAAAAAAAGGGGCCGGCCCGCCGGCCTGCGTGATTTTTTGAAATGGCGGCCCGAACCCGCATCAGCCCACAGGTTGACAGGCTCAATCCGCGGGCTGAGCCTGTTTTACTGGTAGTACAAGCAGAGGAAGGAGCATATAGTTCATTCTGGTAGTGTGGTGGCTTTGACTAGAATAGAATATAATGTCAGTTTTAGTATGAAATTTCTTCCTCCAAATTTTCCTGCTAATGATTCTTCTTTTACTTACTAAGATAGTGATTTATAAATATAAGGATAAATATGAGGATAAATATAAGCATCTTCTGCTAATAATATGGATCGTGTGTCTTATTCTTATTGGCAGAAATTTATAAATCCATCGGATTCATCTTAGAGTTTCTAAACTGTTAACTTGTATAGGCCAAACAACACAAAAAAAGGGACCAGAAACTAGGAGCTGAGAAACCATAACAATTCAATAACCAATCCAATATGGCATATGCTACAACAGTGTGCAAAATCAATCTGCATGACCATTGGCCTGCATTACAATTTACTGATTGGCGTTTTGTTTTTCCCCAAAATCAGGAGGCAACAAATCAAACAGAAATTAGGGTTACATTTCGCATCACAGAACCATGGGCCTACATTTATCATGCTCTAAACTGCATATATAAAGGAGCACAACATTATGTTTCGAACCCGTTTTAAATGCTGATGACCGATGATAAGTCAGAGATAATTTCTGCAAAGACTTCACTATAACTCAGTGCGCAGAAGTATATTCAGATTTAATATATGTTTATATACAATTTATTTGTCGACACATACAGGTCTGCAGCAATGGCAAAACAAGCCAACCCTCACACACAAAAGAATCGCATGTGACTGAAATAGACCTCAAACAATTACCGAATGACGAAGATATGAATTTATGGAGAATATGGGTTGTGAGACCATGGAAGGTATGGGTAATTGGCATTGTTAGAAGGTTGCGGCATCTCATATGCGCCAAATCCCATACAATCTTCCACATTTCCCATGCTCGTTGGGTTGGCACTGGTAGATGTCTGTAGCATCTCAGATGTTGTTG
>JANTPZ010009522.1:0-13007 GCA_025593235.1 Vachellia pachyceras | reverse complement strand
CTTAATCCGCTCACTGAATAACTGGGGCATTGAGTTTTGAAGACGCTGATTCCATTTAGCGTATCTAATTATAATGGGTAAACTTATTCTGTATTCCCTAATAACCTAACTTATTTCTTTTGCTTCTTGTGATATGCTTGTGCGAATTGTATTTAGTCGACGGAAGTTTTGAAATTCGGAGGTTTCTCTATCTTGTTCGTCGGTGAATTTCTTCATGACCAGACATGATTTTTTACCCTTCAGGCTCGTTGAAATATATTTCGGATTTGTGGCGGAGCAGACGGCTATGCGATATGGAGTTGTTGTCGAATCTTAGGCACTGGAAGTACGCAACAACGCAATCGTTGGCGCATCACACTCGACATTTGCAGCCTGCTGATATGCCTCGGTTGGGGCAGTTTAAGAAGGTAATAATGTAGGCTTGTTGGTAACTCCTTCGTTATTGGTTCTTGCTTGGAAGTCACCGGTGAAGTTGCCATTTTCTTTTTCCGAATTTGCTTAGGCATTTGCTTTCATTGTGGGGATTAATTTTCTAAAAGGCTTATCTACACTTCAAACAATTGCATCTCATCTACATTTTGAAATACGCAAAGCATTAAAGTTCCGTGAGTATTGAGATGTCGGAATTTTCTAATCCCAAAATAACTGCATCGTATGATATGCAGATTCCGGGGTTTGTCTATCCGTCTTAGCCCTGACTGTGCCTCGGTACCTTTTTCGAGATCATCTTTGTTCTCCAAAACCAATCGAGATTCACAATAATGGTTCGGATGCTCCCGAACGGATGATAACGGTTAATTTTATAACCAATGAATCTATTGCGTGTTCTCCCCCCCCCCCCCAAAAAAATGTATTGCATGTAATGAAATCTATCAATCCAGCTGACGCATTCATGGTCAACAGTTTTTCAGGGGGTCATCTATTATAGACAGTTGCTTCTACAATTTATTAATATCTGGCGATGACCTATTATGTCATAGCTGATGAACTTGTTATAATTTAGTGTGAATTGAATATCATTCGCTTTGGTGAACAGATTTGTCTGCAAATTATAATTACAGTAGGATTTCCTCTAAAACATAGTGGAAAAGTTACGATGGGAGCTTGGCATCTTGTACAGTAGTGTCATTGGTATTTTGTTGATTAAATGCATGGAGTTTTAAGAATCAAAGTGATATATCAATTACGGGGATGATGTTCCTTTGTGACGTGAAGCAGTTTTTTCTCTGATTTCATTTATTCGTTGTTGAAGGTTTAATTTCACACTCATTTATTATGGTTTCATGTTTTTCTGCAGGATATACGAGGAGCGAATGGTTGGTCACCATTGTTTATTTACATATGAATGAATCTTTACCCAATAATTTAAAATGTTTTTCACTAGCTCTTGGAATGATATGATTTTTCTTTTTTCTTTTGGGTGAGGGTTTTGGGTTTGAGAGCATGCATACCTTGTTGTTGATTTGAACATGTGAATCACTCCCTTACCTCAATAACCATTGAATTTGTATTTAACTTAGGAATTTAGGACTTAAAAATGCTTGCCGAGTTACACCAGTTAGGTTCATGATGCCTGATTTGGCCAGTGAGTCCCCAATATTGATCTTTTTTGCCCTGGGATGTGAATATAAAAGTATGGCCTTAGCATCAACTTTCATAAAAGTTATGTTTTCAACAAATTTTGCAGGAATGGCGATTCAATTCAGTGGATGGTTTGACAGAACATGTGCAGTCAGTTTTCAGCCTCCATGTCTCCATAGGGTGAATCATAGGTTGGACTCCGTCACTCTTTCTTTTGCCAGATCCATTTCTTCAAGGGCATCAAAAAAACAAGGAGAAAATACAAATGAGGTTAAGCTGCAAAAATTGTGCTGTTGTTTTTATCTTTCCCTTCTTTTCTGGCTTATGAACATGTTGAAGAAACAGTATTACAGGTTGTAGTACTGTCACTATTTAACTTGTGGTTGATTGACTAGATTAAACTGTATGACGTATTTAATAGATCAAATTGTTCAGATTGTAACCTTTGTTGGTGGGCTTCCCTCAAAATAGATGGTTGGGTTGAAGACAGAAAGCTCAACTATCTTTTTTTGATACTTTAATAAGCATGAAATACTTCATTTCTATATTCCCTCTATCTATATTTGGATTATGTGATTGTGACCTTCAATAGTTTTTGGGAAAAAAATCATCCCACATTTGAGTTTTAGATGTCATTTAATGTAAGCATGGATTCTGAATCATAGAGTGTGATTAATACTTTATGTTCTCAATTCATATTATGGCTATATCTGTGCCCTTGGCTGTCAAAACTTTGTCAAAATGGGTCAAGCACCTTGATACCTTCATTTCCCATTTTGGCAGACTAGAAAAGACTTGTCAACTATTGAGGATCCTTTTGATGCTCCTACATATAACATTCCAGAGAAGCCAGTAACATTTGTGGAGGGGGCGTCCTACAGTGTCATCATCCTTGCTGGTCTTGGAATTGCAGCTGCTGCTGGATATGCTGTATTCAAGGAGCTTATATTTGAACCCAAAGAGTAAATAGCTTAATTTTATTTTGAATTATATTCTTCGAAAATTATTATGATTTTATTGCTTGAGGGTTTTTATTTTTATTTTTATTTTATCCCCTCTGATTTTTAAAAGCTTGTGGCAGGTACAAAATCTTTAACATGGCTCTAGAGAAAATTCAAAATGACGGCCAGGTGAATAGCTCTAAATTTCTTATTTATTTTCTTGAACTAAGGAGGAGACCCGAAAGGGGCACTTGTTTGTTGAGGAGATTAAATCTTTAAAGGACAGACCCTTGTCCAAGTTTGTTTGCATTCAGGCATTTAAAGAATCTAATCATTTTGCATCACGTTACATAAGGTCAACACAAGGATAGTTTCTAAGGAGGAACAATAGTTTTGGTGAGATAAAGGTTAAATAGATGATGAGAAGCTTTAACGAATGTTGATGGCTCTGAATTTCTAATGTTTAAATATTGATTGTCTTATCAAGCTATTGCTCCATTTTTGAGACAATAACGAATGCTTTTAGCACATGCGTCAAAATAAATATCATCATTAGTACGGCTAGTTATACTGGAGAGTAGATGGATGTGAAATTGTCTTTATGTTTTGTAAGTTTGTTGTGCTAACAAATAGCAGTTACTTCTCCAAATAAAACTCAACCCCAGTTTCAATGTATTATATCAGGTTAGAGTGAGAATTGGATCTCCAATTACTGGCTATGGTCAGGAGAGTAGAAATCGAGCTGCTAGGCAACGAATTCCCAACAAGGTTTGGACTGATGAAGGTGGGGTCGAGCATGTTGAGGTATATATTAATATATGTATTAACTATTTCTTTTTTGGACTATGTCCCTTCCACAAGCCCAACATACCCCCCCCCAAAAAAAAAATAAAAAAGGAAGGAGAAGGTATAGGAAAACTTCACTGGAGTCTCTGCTGAAATATTTTCTTGCATATATGCCATTCTTGGTTTTTGTTTACAGCGGTTGTCAATTGTTCTTAACCATGGCTGTTTGGGTTTCAGGTTAATTTCTATATTCGGGGACCCCATGGAAGTGGGAAAGTTTTCTGTGAGATGTTCAAAGACCAAGTGGACAAGCGATGGAAGTTTACATACTTGATTGTCGAGATCAGATCGCCCTCTCCAGCACAATTGATTCTGGAGTCATATATTCCTGCTTAAAATGCAACCCGGAAGCATTGTGCAGGAAAGGTTTCTTCCTCCTTACTGCTAACCCAGATTCTTGAATGTTAACTAATTGCCCGATTGATTGTGTTATGACGTTAATTTAATTATTAGATTGATAGATCATTAATGACAGAGACTAAATTGCAAATATTTAACTTAAAGAAGGGTGTGTGGGGTAATCGTAAGATGTATTTTAATTGCATGCTATTCACTTGAGGCATTTGGTGCAGGTGTTTGATGTTTGGCCCAAAACTTGTGCTGCGATTTATAGCGGTCATGGGTGTGTGTCTGCCATTTCATCCCGGTCCATGTTTCGCAAGGGATGAAAGAATGAAAGGGAAGGAATGGGAATCAAAGAAGTAATAAATAACATGAGAAACTGAATCCACAAATGTCAGGATTGGGGGTTTTGTGTTTCATGAAGGTCTCGCAGACTTTAATGTTGGGAATTTTTCCAGGCAAGGGACCCGGAAGCGATTATTAAGGGTTCATCCCGGGGGTGGTGACTGTAATTTATGGGGTGTGTTGCTGCTTCTAAATTCTTGTAATTTATGATAAATTTGATTCGGTAAAACGATGTGGCTTCCTCCTCATTTTGTGTCGGAAGCATCAAATATCAATCCCATGTCAGAATTGATCGCCCTGGTTCTATTCCCGCACCATCACGTGTAAATACGAAATCAATGTTTGACCTGGACGCAGTCATTTGGGCATTAAGACGGAAACCATGCTCTTTCTGTTATACGGCAGCGATAAGTAATGTCATGTTGATGATATTTATAATTCAAGATATCCAATTTGTTTGCTAACCTGATTCACGTTACTTGAAGGACAGTGTTGGGTTTATCTGGTTGGGGCGCGTAGTTGACCTGGAGGGTTTGACATGAGAATCCAAGATCGTGTCTATATTAGGTGCCAGGACTCGTATGACCCGATTTAATAATGAAACTTATGGATTAAAATACCGTATTACGAGATTGTGTGTATGGGCAGTCTTCAATTATTAAAATTTGCACTCTCTCTCTCTCTTGCCCCTTGTGAGGTCAGGGTCTTTTGGCGGAGGGACAACATGAAGGTGAGAAATGTCCTCTGGCTTTTTGAAAAGGGAGAGGGGTGTGGGCCTTTACGGGCCCAAATATCCTAATGGGCTCCGTAGATCAAGGCGTTGACAGACAACGACCCCATCCTTGATGATGAGATTGTTTTCCCAAAAGCAAACGATCTCGTCCAGCGAGTACGGCAGAGTCAAAACTTGAGAGGCGCGGAATCTCGGTCTCAAATCCGACGGCCGTCATTGCACCGCCTCAAAGGCATGGCCTGTTTGAACGCGAAATGTGTGATCGAGCTGTCACTTGGTTCCCAAACGCGCTTCTCTAATTTTTTTTACTTTTATGCTTAATTGATACAGATTGTAATGCTGGTGAGCTGATTGTGGTGTCATGGGCCCCCCATGCCGCCACCTGAGCATAAAGAGCATGGAGCTGGTGCGAGTGAGGGAATATGGTTCCAAGACGCGTGGCTCCTTCATATTGGGTGGTCCATCACTATTTTGATCCTTTTCCTCGATATTTCGGCCTGTCAGAAAAACAAAAATATCAGTTAATCGTTTATGTTTTTTCCCCGGATGCCCCTTGCTGTTCTTGCGAATCTACGATTCTGCCATGTTGCACCGAACGAGACTCTTTTGTCTTTTCCATTAAGTAGTAATAAGCACGAGAGAGAGAGAGAGAGAGAGAGAGTTGGCTTTAGTGCACAGCAAGGAAGGATCTCAATTGCCTCTTCTACTGCCTAACCATTAAGCAATTAATGGATAATTCGTATTTGGCATGCTTACACATGATTTCAACCCAACCAACCTCTGAGGTAATTAAAAAACACGAGTAATCTTAATTCACGCAAATATTACTCCATAGCATCATTACCTCGCTCATTGTATTCAACTAATAAATTTGACATAAAAGTGTAATCTAAAATAAACATGTGAAATGAATTTTATTTTAATTTATATAAAAATGTTTTTTTAAATAATTTTGACAAACATTCACTATCCCCGTGCACATAGAAGATGCTTCTGAGTTATAAATGAATCAAAGTTGTATTTCAACATAATCGGTGGCACATATCATAACACTATAGCCCCATTTACAGTCCCAGCCTTTCAATCAGTTATAAGCTATCGTTTGATGTCCACACACGTGTTTGTAAATTTTGTAATTCTTCGATCAACTTTTAAAAATTAAAACACACATCCAAATATTGATCTCATTCAAATCTTCACATCACCGTCAACATTAAAAAAAACACAACTGATCATCCAAAAACCCGCACTTGATTCCCAAAAGCCTCTAGGTGGAAGCGAGAAGCTACATTTGACTCATAAGGAAATTAACCAAATTAAGAAAAATAGTTATAATTGATTCGGAATTTAATCAGCGTGAAGTGTACAGTCAACGAAGTTAGGACATGGTGGGTACCAATTATCATGCAATAAGCGCCGACCTTAAACATAAGCGCGTTGACCTCTTTTTTTTTTTGTGGATTTTTCGTTTTTTCCGGTAGAAGATTTACATATTCACTGTCGAGTCTCCCTTTGATCTCGATCGCCTGATCCGGCAAAATCCCCCCCTCGGTAATTCAAGGCCTGGTCGAAGGGTATTTCGGGGATTCCATTTCCAGAAGGTGACATTTTGCTTGCCTTAATTCTGCTGCTAATTCAACCTCCCATTTGCGTTAACTAAATAACCTTAGTCACGAAGACACATGATGGTGGGAAGCAAGGAAGAAATCTGCAGAAAATAGCAGAGCAGACACAGAACAGGAACACGATTTTTTTTTTTAAAAAAAAGAACGTAGACAAGCAAGGGCTGCTGCCGTAGCAGACGAGGGCTTATTCTCTTCTTCAGAAGTTTTGGTCTTGTTGAAGGGGTTAAGCTTCTCATTTTTTCGTCAGTGTACATCCAGTTCATATTTAGTTTTTTTCGGTCGTAATTTCGGATTGTTTCGAAGCGCATATCGAGGCTGGTGTTCTGCTATTGAACGTGGAGGGAAGTGCAGAGATCTCTGTTTCGAGCTGAGTAGTGCATCTGTTAGAGGAATTGGAAGTAGATCCGGGAGCTGCATTAGTCTTTGATCTGATCAATCTCCCACAAAATGGTATTCTTTTATCATTTATCTGGGTTTTTTATGGTCACTATCGAGTCAATTCGAAGTCTTGCGTTTTCTCAGTGGCTGGAGAATCCACTTTTGTTGGGATGAATTTACGGACAAGAGGTTCCAATGTTTACGGTTTAATTAACTGGCCTGCTATTGCCTAGAGCCGGAATTGGATCTCTAGCTTTCTTAGAAATGGTTTGTCTAATGAAAATTTCGATATCGCTTTGAATGGGATGTTTCTTCTTTTTATTGATTTGAACATTTCTATTTAGGAAACACAAACACGCACAATGTTTTTAGGGGCAATGTTTTGTTTCTCCCCAATGTTCTTTGGAGAATCAGGAAGCACTAAATTCTGTCCCCTGGATCTTACTCTGGGAAGAATCCCCTATCAATTTTGCCGGTTTTACCTGGAAGTTAATTCATTTTAAGCTGAATTTGTTTTGAGTGGTGACCACTTTTATGTGGATTCTCCCACCGGTTGCTTCATAGGAGTGAAGATTTGATTTGCTGCACTCTTCTTGGGTCATCACATACCGTTTTTGATAGATTTTCAATTTCAATGACTCAACCATTTAAAGCATATTTTGGTTTCCGAATGTGGTTCAATGTTATGGTAAACTCTTGCACCCTTTTTCCCACCTGAATCTTTTAGTTAGTCGGCAGGCCTTATTCTGAGGCTTGACACCAAAGCAACAACTTGAAGGATAAAATGTGCTTGTGTTAGGAAGCCATATATACATCTTTTTTCCCCTATGCTAAAAGCTTTTTGTGCTGTTTAATAGATATTAATGCCTTCCTTGTTGTGCATTTGAATTATGTTTATTTTAAATAAATAATCGTACAAACCCTTGTATATTCTCTTTGCTTTATCCTTGATGTTTGTGTCATTCTAAATACCATCTCTTTCTAATCTGAATTGTCTTAATTTGACCCAACTTTTTGGATCGAGAGCAATTAAGTTTCATCAAATATCAACCTTTTCTAACGTGTGTATATGCATTATTACTTCTTAGGTATTTAATATACGTTATAGGATAAGAGACAGAATGTGGATGTATAATTCTAGTGTCACATCTTGCATTGTAGGTTGCTGCCGTCAACCCTGTTGTTGGCTCCCATGTTTGGGTAGAGGATCCGGATGTGTCTTGGATTGATGGTGAGGTTTTGGAGGTTAATGGAGAAGAAATCAAAGTCCTTTGCACTTCAGGGAAGAAAGTGAGTATCCTTTTCGTGTGTAGAACTATTTGAAGCTTTAACATTGTAATTTTTACCCCTCTCATTTTGTCTTCAAATATGCAGGTGATCGTTAAAGCTTCCTGTATTCATCCTAAAGATACTGAGGTGCCACCATGTGGAGTGGATGATATGACAAAGCTTGCTTACTTGCATGAACCTGGAGTCCTTGACAACCTGAGAATGAGATATGATATCAATGAAATCTATGTATGCATCTCAGATGCTGAATTTCCATTTATTGTCCTCCTTGAGTGGGGAAATGCATCTTAATGCCTTTTCCCTCTTCTTTCTTTTTGTAGGAATTTTATGTATTTGTTCTTTCTTGACTTGTGCTAATACCTAACTTGTGCTTACAGACTTACACCGGAAATATATTGATTGCTGTGAACCCTTTTACAAAGCTTCCTCACCTATATGATAGCCATATGATGGCACAATATAAAGGGGCAGCTTTTGGTGAGCTGAGTCCACATCCATTTGCTGTTGCAGATGCTGCATATAGGTAAACTTTTTTGTGTCCTTTAAATAGCACATGTAACTACACTTCAAGCACAAGTGCTTAATAATAACAATGGCGTATACAGGCTTATGATTAATGAGGGAATCAGCCAATCAATATTGGTCAGTGGTGAGAGTGGGGCTGGTAAAACAGAGAGTACCAAGTTACTAATGCGTTATCTTGCTTACATGGGAGGACGGGCTGCTGCTGAAGGTAGGTCTGTTGAGCAGAAAGTCTTGGAGGTAAGAAAAGTAAACTTATTCAGTATGATATTTCTCAGCATGCTAACTTGACCGGCACAGATTTATTTGTGCGCTTCTGTAACCCTTTCCATCATCCCGTTTTGTACAACCTTAAATTTTTATTCACTTAATTTTACCCTTTATGCCTTGTTCATTGCAGTCTAATCCAGTTTTAGAAGCCTTTGGCAATGCAAAGACTGTTAGGAACAATAATTCAAGGTGGGGAGATATACAGAACTTATTTGCTTTTGTAGCAGATTTTATGGCATACTATGTTTTTATTTGTGTTGCATTTTGAACTTTTTTTTTTTGGCAGTCGCTTTGGTAAATTTGTGGAGATTCAATTTGATCAGATGGGGAGAATTTCAGGAGCTGCAATAAGAACTTATCTTCTGGAAAGATCGCGTGTTTGCCAGGTGTCAGATCCAGAGAGAAATTATCACTGTTTCTACATGCTTTGTGCTGCCCCTCCTGAGGTAATTATGATTATATTGACCAGAAAAAAAAATAATGAGGGAATCAAATCGTCGATTATAGACAGAGCCTTTTTTACATGCTTTAATTTTTTTCTCAATTGGTTCATAAAAGTTGAGGGACTCAAATAGGGAATGCTAATATGGGCTTAGACTTAGTTTTGGTGAAAACAATGAATGATTCTCTTCTTTTAACCATTGGTGTGGATTTTTAAATACAAACAGCTTTTTATAAGATGTTTTTGCTTTATTATGATAGTACATGCTGGTGTGATTATTTAGGTTATTCTTGCCACTGTTAGAATATAGAGATTGGGTAATAGAACTTTAGCCTGTTGCGATATCATTGAGCCTTTTTTTGTTCCCTAATTCACATATCAAAGGCTCAGTTTAGAATCTTCATGGTTTAGTTTTCATTACCTTTTATTGTACTTACCATAACAATAGCTTGATTCTTCATGCATCTCTTGGGAATGATGGGTCATACAGGGGTGGTTGTACCCATTTGCACCAGAATGGACCACCAATTTTAGGATTTTGAATTATTCTGATCCAGACAGTGTTGGGTGAAAGCTTTAATAGAACTTAGTTCCCATAATATGCAATGGCTTGGAATTTTTTAATTTTGATATATTGGTGAATAACTCCCCATCGTTATTAGTCACTTCATTTTCTTCTCTTTTCTGTTTGTTTTCTTTTTCTCACAGGATGTTAAGAAGTTCAAGTTGGGAAAGCCAGCGACATTTCATTATCTAAATCAATCAAATTGCTTTGAGATAGAAGGGCTTGATGAAGCTAAAGAATATATGGCCACAAGGAGAGCAATGGATGTTGTTGGAATAAGTCCTGAGGAGCAGGTATTTGTGGATTGTTTCTCACGGTCGTGATGAATTTCACGAAGAGCGATTTGTGCTCTAATATTCTTTCCTATTTTTGCCTGGACTTCTTCAGGATGCAATATTTCGTGTGGTGGCTGCAATTTTGCATCTTGGAAACATTGAATTTGCCAAAGGGAAGGAAATAGACTCATCTGTGCCCAAGGATGAAAAATCTAGGTTCCATCTGCAAACTGCTGCTGAGCTTTTCATGTAAGCAACCTTGTGTGTTTGTGATGTTCAAACGATCCATTCTTTACATGTTTTGCATTTCATACTCTCTCCATGTTTAACCCAAGTCCATGATTATTCTTCAGGTGTGATGCAAAGGCTCTTGAAGATTCTCTTTGCAAGCGTGTAATTGTTACACGTGATGAGACAATCATAAAATGTTTGGATCCAGATGCTGCTGCACTCAGCCGAGATGCTTTGGCTAAAATTGTGTATTCTAGGCTGTTTGATTGGTAAGTCTGTGAGCAAATTGCCCAAATATGTATTAGTTTGAATCCATATAACATTTTTTTGACCAAAAAGAAACTATACAACAGTTTATGGTTGTTTTGGTCAATTTTCATCAAGAATAAAATGCGGCTTCTGTAATAATTTTTTATTGTGCTTTTGCAGGCTTGTGGAAAAAATTAATAGTTCAATTGGTCAAGATCCTGATTCAAAGTCCTTAATTGGCGTGCTGGATATTTATGGTTTTGAGAGTTTCAAAAATAACAGGTGCTTAGTGGTATGCCTTTTTATGATATTCAGCATCCAGAACTAGCAAACTCAGAATCTGGGAGGGGTCTGGATAGTTGCCCATTAATTTTTGGATACTTACTTTGTTGGTGGTTTGAGGACAAGTTTATCACATTTAAGCAGTAGCTAGATGATGGGGCTGTTTTCTCCATATTATTAACAGTATCCCTGAATAGTTTTGGCTTTTATGTAATATCTGTTTATTTTGTGCACTTTGCAGCTTTGAGCAATTTTGTATAAATTTGACAAATGAAAAGCTTCAGCAACATTTTAATCAGGTTGATCCAGATAGAGAGACCTATTTTCTTTATAATTGATTGCATCTTATCAGTCCTTTTACATTTACCACAGAGAAAAGCAATTGAATTTTGAGTTAACATGTGCTCTTTTAATGGTGAAACGTCTCGCTCTGCAGCATGTTTTTAAGATGGAGCAAGAAGAATACAAAAAAGAGGAGATCGATTGGAGTTACATTGAATTTGTTGACAATCAAGATATTCTGGATCTCATTGAAAAGGTTTTCCTTCTAACTCCATAAAATTTCTGTTGATTGGAGCTGTCTCTTTTGTCATATTTTGTGTAATATGCTCATTCCTGGTCAAAAATTATGCATTCATGTGCTAGTGAGATAACAGCTTGAAAAATGAATGAAAAGAAACCAAGGCATGACTACGTTTTGCAATATATGTACATATAGATGTATTGGTCGTCCCTTTCCATCTTCCTTGAAAATAACATTTTGTTATTCTTATCTTTGTGATTTTTTTGTCAGAAACCTGGAGGTATTATTGCTCTTCTTGATGAAGCTTGGTAAGTGCTAGTGCCTTTGAATTGGAGTAACGTGTTGCTTAACTCACAATTTCACTTCATTTTCATTGTTGGGCTACTTTTGTCTGTGCTCAAACGGTTGTGTGTTTTGCAGTATGTTTCCTAGATCAACACATGAAACTTTTGCTCAAAAACTGTATCAGACATTCAAAAATCATAAAAGGTTCAGCAAGCCCAAATTGTCACGCAGTGACTTCACAATATTGCATTATGCTGGTGATGTAAGTTGGAATTGTCCTTACTGTTTCACTTACTAGACGTATTTCTTGTGCATTGCACAAAGTAGGAATTAAGAAGTGAGTCACATTGTTCATGGCTTATAAATAGGACACCTTACTATAGATTTTATATTTTATATTGATTGATAATGATAATATAAAGGATGTTCCATTTGTAGAATATAGGTCCGAAAAGCTAGGTATGATTTTTTTCTTCTTTGGAAAATCACGCCTAATCACTGACAATTTCAGGTTACTTATCAAACTGAATTGTTCCTGGACAAGAACAAAGATTATGTTGTTGCGGAACATCAGGCACTTCTTAATGCTTCCAAATGCCCCTTTGTATCGGGTTTGTTTCCCCCTGCCCCTGAAGAATCATCCAAACAATCGAAGTTCTCTTCAATAGGTTCTCGATTTAAGGTTAGTGTTTTTCTTTTAAATTTGAATAAAAATAATCTGGGTATCTTGCTGACTCTTTTTGGTTGTGGACAATCCTCCTTCATGTATGCTGCAGCAACAATTGCAATCGCTACTTGAAACTCTCAGTGCTACTGAGCCACACTACATTCGGTGTGTAAAACCCAATAATTTGCTTAAGCCAGCAATTTTTGAGAATAAAAATGTTTTGCAGCAACTGCGTTGTGGGGTAAGACAGCAATGATTCACGTGCTGCTTCAAATATGTATGATTGGTCCTGTAAATTAAGTTTGCTGTGTGGTTATGTTTGTGTATGCTTATTACTTTGTGTGTTTGATTGTAGGGAGTTATGGAGGCAATAAGGATTAGTTGTGCTGGATTTCCTACTAGAAAAACCTTTGATGAATTTGCAGACAGATTTGGCCTTCTTGCACCTGAAGCTCTGGATGGAAGGTATGAAGTTGGTAATCTTTCTTTTCCAGAAAGCTAGTGTTTTTTCCCATCGCCCATGACTTATTTCATGTTTTAATTATATTAGTCCTGATGAGATCACTGTTTGCAAGAGGATTCTAGAGAAGGCTGGACTTCAAGGCTACCAGGTAA
>JANTPZ010009521.1:0-13857 GCA_025593235.1 Vachellia pachyceras | reverse complement strand
CAGATGCAAGAGATGAAGCAAGAGGGGTATTTCAGTAATTACATAAATATTAAACAAAGAAAATTCATTTGTAGTGCCTTGTTGAAGCTCATACTTCAAGTTTGATGGAAGGCGTTAGATACATGCCAATTTTAGATGTGGAGATAAAATAAAAATATTGTAAAACTAACAGATAGCTATTTCTATAACAAAAATGCCACAAAATGTTAAATACAAAGATGCAAAGGTAACGACGTTGGCTAATTACATAAATTAAAAAAAAACAGAGAGCAACGGATCAATTTGTTGGGAAATGTATTCTGAAAAACAAATTAAGACCAAAGATTTATTGAGGTTTTTGTTTTGTGAAGGTACAATGTAATCACATTAAAGGTCCAAGACAGTTAAATTATGCTTCCCCCAATGACAAAATGTTGGAAAAATCTATCATGGAGTGTTTGAAAGATTGCAAATTGAAACTCCTTCGAAATTAGTATTTTAAAAAGGAAAAATATTTGGTTGATTTTGGAAGACGATGTTAAAAATGGATTATTTGGTTGATTTTGCATTACAATAAAATTGTATCAAGGATGAGAAAAACACCCTGCCTCATGTAAACAAAAAAGATTGCTAGTTTTATTACATTTTTTAATTAGTTATCTTCAAGAAAATGTCTTCGTAGAATATGCCTCAGAATGCAAACTAAATCAACCTTACTTTTGTTAGGATCTTATCCTTCAGTATTATTTTTCAAAAAAAATTCTTTAAAATCGCACAAGGCAATTACTATTAGTATCGAGCTTAAAAAATGGATTCTTAGATTAATATTTGTGCTTTTTAAAATATATTGACAAATAAGGTTGGGAGAATCCTAAATAAATCAAACCGAAACATATAAATTCTAATTTAATCCCACACTTTTATCAAATCCTTAATAAGACATGTAGGCCTTATTTGGTATTTTTGAATTTTATGATTTTATTAATATATACTATTCTTTTATCTCTTTTTTTGATTTAACAATTTTTCTTTGCACTATTTTGTAGACAAGACATTTCCTCCTTGCTTCAAGCATTTCCTTTGTTTTTTTAATTTTCTTTAAAAGTGCGCAAGCAAAATAATTCTTCTTCGTCGTGATAATTACTAATATGTTGAAATGCTTTGTTGTTCGCTTTACATTAAATTAAAAAAATAAAAAAATTGAATAAAATATTAAAAAATATAAAACAAAATAGCAAAAAGTTTAGATACCAATAATTCAATGAGGTAGATTTTGGCATTAGGTTGAAGACTCTTTTGGAATTTGTAATTAAAAAATTGACACACACGTACCTTCAATTTATGTTTTTAATGATACAGGGATATATTGTCTTTTAACAATATTCAAAAATCCCTAGTAAGGTCTATAGGCCTTATTAGAAATTTGATAAAAGTGTAGGCCTGAATTTGAATTTGTACATTACGATTGGATTTAATAAGAATTTTCCCAATAAGCTATACCATTTTTTGCTACATACAAGAATACATATAAAAATCATGCCATGAGTTTTGTTATCAAAATTCCCCAACACTAGATACTTGATTTCAAAGATGAATGGTAAGAAGATTGTTTTTCCATAAGTTGATAAAAAGGTTAAGGAAAATTAATCTTTTGAGCCTTCAAGTTTAATGCAGTTATAACTCAGTCACTAAACTTTTTACTTGCTTAAAATTGGGTCTCAAATCTTTCCACATTTAATAATTTAATCCTTTTCATATGTTATTTTTTGAATTATCAATTATCCTATGTGGCAAAAAATATTACTTTAACACAATTAGAAATTACAGATGTGGCCTATTTGATAAATGGGAAAAAAAAAAAGCATCCCGATTTCAGCTCCAGCAAAGTCTTCCTAGTTCCTCTTATGCTTGCTATTTTTTTAATGAAAAGAGTGTGACTTTTGAGGTCTGCTCACAAGTCAAGGGCTCCAATCAACTAGCATACTTTATGGGGTTACCGTGACCCATACAATAAATGATTTGAGACCTTCTTATAAGTTACACGCTCCAATAAATTAACGTACACTATGGGGTCACCATGGTCAATACAAGAAGTGACTTTTGTTTACTTACAAGTCAAGGGCTCCAATGAATTAACGTACTCTATGGAGTTACCTTGATAAATACAATAAGTGAATTTGATGAGGTCTCCTGATTGGTCAAGGGCTCCAATGAATTAACGTAGTCTATGGGGTTACGTGGCCCATACAATAAGTGACTTTGAGGTCTCCTTACATGTCTAGGGCTCCAATGAAGTAACATACTCTATGGGGTCACTGTGGCTAATACAATAAGTGACTTTGAGGTCTCCTTACAAATCAAAGGCTCCAATGGGTTAATGTACTCCATGGGATTACCATGACCCATACAATAAGTGACTTGAGGTCTCCTTACAAGTCAAATGTTCTAATGAATTAACATACTCTATGGGGTTATCGTGGCCAATACAATAAGTGATTTGTTTTTTGGCCAACATTTTAATATATGTCTAATACCCTAAAGTATTCTTTTGGGTATTGTCTTCATGTGGACCACAACAGTGACCATCAATGAAATTGCAATGCAAATGAAAATGTGGTCTATGACGTGTAAAATGCTATAAAGTATTTATATTTATTTTTTAAAAAACTATTGTTTAAATAATTATAAACTAATATATAATCTTACGATACAAATAATATAAGTTGATTTTTTTATTTTTGATAATTGTAATGTGCTAACTATCATTTCTTAATTCTAATAAATTAGTTAAAATGACTTAATATTATGAATCATAAAGAACTAGTGTACCATTATGGGTCTTTAGTCATGGAAACCTTATGTTATGGATAAAACATGCCTTACAACTCCATTTCCTGCTCCGCATCTACTTTAGTGTCATTCTAACACTCCAAAATATCATAAAAAACCTCTCAATGCCATGACCACTTAACTAACTTTAGTTTACTGGGTATTATTTATGTATAATAATACATAAATAATAGATCATTTCTCCAATAGATATGTTGAGAAGGAGTTTCTTATTAAATTGAGTGAGACTTTGAAATCTACTCTCAATTGAAGCACGTCATTTATAAAACATCCCAACGAATATCTTTCTCCAATAGATCATTTCTCCAATATTTTATTTTTGTTTTCTAAACCATACAAAGTTTCTTTAACATATACAATAAGTTATAAAATATCTCCAATCTTATTAAAATCGTATAATTTTATTTTTAAATAAAATATCTATGCAAGTTTTAAAAATTGAGAAATTTTTTTATCTAATTTAGTGAAATTAAAGAAGTTTAGGAATTTGTTTGTGAAAATAGAATGTGGAGAGAAAGTATGATGTGTATGTAGGAGGTTGGAGCGGGACATTTTATTATTTTTAAATTTATATTTTAGAGTTTGATCCTTTTAAATAAATACAATTGTCATGATTCTTATAATTAAATATCATTTCCTCTTGTTATACTAAGACGATGCTTTGATTTAAGACAGTGCGTTATTGTGACACATGGTGGTTCATTAGTGGTGGATCGAAGTGAGACTCGGATGTCGGATGCTCTTGGGTAGGCGATTGGGGTGACCATGGGATTGGGACCCAAGGGGAAACGGAGTCGAGCGAGGTGACGGTTGGGCATGGGGCCCAGTGGACCCCGTTGTCTGTTTGTTTGTATTGGAACCCGCCAAGTGCGAAATGACCCACACGTCCCTCTCCGCCGGTTCTTTGGGTTCGGACCATACATCATACATCGACATTGTTTGCAAGTTTTCAAAATAATGGCAGGAAAATCTTCAATATAATAGGCAAAATCTTCAATATAAATATAAAGGTAGGCTGAGTCAGAGCATTATGCAAAAAATATTAAAAAATTAAATATGATATCTATATAGTTAAATTTAAAACGTTGAGAATGTTTATTTGAGAAAAATGACATCCAAATCCATAAAAAAATCTAAATATATTAATATTAATTAATCTTAGAAAATAATTTTAGCAATCTTTTATCTCCTGAAAATTTAAAAAGTAATTAGACATCATATCAAAATGTAATAATATATCATTCCGAAAAAATTAAGTTTGTTTTTGGAACAATTAACCGGAGAGATCTGTTGGCCACAGCGGCCTATTTCGTCGATATCTCACTAATTCGCAATAAAATTTCTAAATCTTTTAAATTTCACTGTATAACTCTCAATTTCCATTAAATGTGAATGCCGGTTATATTTTTTATATTGGTAACATTTTATTATCTGCTTAACTCGCAAATTTCCTATCAAAATGATGATTCCAATAAATTCATATGTATTAAATAATAGAGACAGTGCCTTGAATTGGCTACAGACTTATAAAATTATTCATATTATTTATTTGAATGCAAGTAAATTATAGCGAAGCATTTTATAGATGCTAGAATTTTTATCTCCATAAAACTGTAAATGTTCAATAACGAAGAAAGTAATACCTATTATCTCACCAGAAAAATAAAAACGAAAATGCATAATTGAAGAAACAATACTATGAAAATGTGGTCCTAGAAGTGAAATTGTTCAGCATGTAATGAAATTAGGAGATGAAGCTTCTTCTCATTAACATACATTTTTGGTTATTTTGTACCCACCCGACTTGACTATAAATAAAATAATTCAGCCCAAAAAAATATCTTCAAATAATATGTGAAAATAAATTTAATTCCGCCAACATGCTAATTAATGTTCTAGTTGAATTTCTTCTAATATTATCACAAGAGATACCCTTTTGTAACCCCACATTTTGTTGGCAAGACTTGACCTGATTTGGAATCGGACAAGTATAAAGCAATATGTGCGCTATAATTCCTGGATGTGCAAGATTTGATAAGTTTGATATGATCAATATGAGAAAACCTTCCTCCTTTGTCTTCCTCTTCTTGCTTCATTTCTTCACTATCACCTTAGCTTCTATTGATACAAATATCGCTGATAAATCTGTACTTCTTGCCTTCAAATCCTTTATCACCTCAGATCCATATGATTTACTAGCAAATTGGTCTGTCTCTTCTTCTCCATGCACTTGGGATGGTGTCACTTGCAACTCTCATCACAAAAGGGTCAATTCTTTGAATCTTGGAGGCATGGGTCTTGAGGGCACCATATCTCCCCAACTGGGAAATCTCTCCTTCCTTGTTGAACTTGACCTTAATAGCAACAATTTTTATGGTCATATACCGGAAGAGTTGGCTCAATTGCGTAGATTAAAACTACTCAACTTGAGTTACAATGACTTTTATGGGCAAGTTCCAGCATGGATAGGATATTTAACTTCACTTGAGCAACTAAATCTTCGAAATAACAGTCTTAATGGAATTATTCCACCATCTCTATTCAATCTATCAAGGTTGGAGACTTTAGATTTGAATTATAATTTAATTAAAGGAACCATTCCATTTGAGGTGGGTAGACTGGAGCATTTAAAGATTTTACGTCTTGGGGGAAACAAAATTTCAGGAATCATTCCCCAAACAATTTCCAACTTATCTTCACTTGAGTTATTGAGTTTGTCATATAACAGCTTATCAGGTATGTTTTGGATTATTTTCAATATTTATTTTTGTCTTTTCTCTGAACTAGTATATTTGGTTAGTAAGATGTTATCCTTGAGAAATATGGGTTGGTATCAATTGTTTTTCATTTGTTTACTTTTGGTATTTTATGAAATTTCTTATTAATTTTTATCAGCATTTTTCTATTCTTTTTCAAATTGAAAAAACCATTCCTCATTCAAATTTTGAAACGGATTATAAAGTCAGACCACGAAGAAAAAGAGGATATTTATAGTATCGGTCAAGTGGATCTAATGGTACAAAAAATAAATGTTTATTATTTTGTAATTAAAAATTTCCCAGGGGTTTTTTCAAATTGAGTAAACCTTATAAAGAACATACCTGGAACATTCAATTTTGATTTGGATAATTGAAATCATTTTTAAGTTTAATCTATTAGTAATTATTAATTTTAAAAAGTTTGTAGAGGTAACAAGAAGAATTTTTCTAGCAGTCTCCCTTGCAAACATGTGCTACGATATTAACAATGAAAAGGAAGGGTCAATTGGATTTCAAATGATTATACCTTTTTCAAAATAATAATTATTGCTGTTCTGTTTTATCATTAAGAGTATATTTGCGTTATTTGTTTTTAAAGAAAGTGCAAGTCTTATTACATGTCTTTTAATACAATTATTATATGAAAGTAAAAAAATCGTTGCTGACATTACTTTTTTTCCCACGCTTGAATGTTCAAAGGAGGCATTCCTAAAACGATTGGCAATCTTTCACAGTTAAAGAGATTGTATCTTGGAGTGAATCAACTTGCTGGTTCTATTCCATCTTCACTATTTAACATTTCAATGCTACAAGACTTTCAACTTCTACAAAATCATTTATCTGGTTGTCTCCCAACAAATGTGTGTTTTGGACTTCCAAAACTTGAAATATTTTATATGGATGGAAACGAATTGTCCGGTGAAATACCATCCATTTGGCATCAATGCAAAGAATTGGTAGAGTTAGCTTTACATGATAACAAATTCAACGGAGGAAAGATACCAAGTGATATTGGAAATTTAACCAAACTTCAAAAGCTATATCTTCGAAACAACAACTTGCAAGGTAAGAGTTTTTAATTAGTAGCATATGATTTTCTTTAAGTTCCCTTCTAGTATTTCATAATACATTAGAAAATTTACCTCTTCTTTCTTATTAAAAAAGTCAGATGATTTTTTTAAATAGATTAATGAAATCAGTTAAATTAGTTCATTCACTTGATATTCCAAAAATACCATTATTCACCTACACCTTCACTCATAGATCACGATTGGCTAAGCTAATAGGCCCAAACCTGCTTCTTCGAAGCCCAAAAATATATATTCACATTTTTATAAAACCAAATCAAAGAAAATTTTGTATCATTGGCCCTACTGTTTCATACGCATTCACTCCAACTGTAACCGAGAGTCATATTATATTTTTATTTTTTGGTTGTATCTTTTAAATACATCATATACTTCATGTTTATTTTTGAACAAAAAATATGTTCTCCACTTTATGAATTCAAATCTTTGAATTGATTAAAAAATATTAATTTATTATTTTTCTAACAGGTATTTTGTACATAGAAATAAAGATCAAATTTGCGAAAACAATTTATAGTAAAACAATAGATTTTGCTTATTTTTATTCATATATGTACATTAAAAATATTAGAAATGTAAAGAAGTTGACGATTTTATTACACTAATCTCTTTCTTCTTTAGAGCAAACTCATATCTTTCTCTTTTTCAATAAATTATACATATTCACATAAAAATAATTTATAAAAAATAAAAAAATGTGAATTGATATAAATTTTTAATGATCCAACTCTTGGAAGTGAGGAGGAAATAGAATTTTTGTGTATAGTATATATTTAAATCATTGTGGTATCTAATTATAGTTAAAGGAGTATTGATGATAGGGATAATTTGAAAAAATATCTAAATATAAGAGAAAAAGTGGAGAGTGTTTTATATTTATAATGAAATCTAGTTTTCAATTAAATCTTATAATAAGGACCAAAGATAGTAATACTTTTACTAGGTCAACTTTTTAATACATGGAAAGTAATGCTTATTTAACAAAAAAAGAATGTAACACTTTGATTTCTTTTAATTCCAAAGTGAATTAGGAATAAAATGTTATATTTTTTAGAATGTAGGAATTAGATGTGGCAAAGTTATCATGTTTTTATCAATGAAAACATCTCAATGAACGTGGAATGCTGAGTGAGTGACACTCTTTTTTTCTATTTTACTTTATGGAATAGAAAGAATTCAAAAAAGACACAAGTTGCTTAAAAAAATCTTCAATTTAAAAAATGAAACACAAATAAGAAAATATTAGACTTTTATTTAACTTGATAATTAAGAATGATGAAAAGGATTAGTTGGGATTTTAATGTTTTTCCTAAGCCTTTTATTTTTCATTTTTTCCTGTATTTTCTTTGCGCAAGTTTTTTAATTTTTTAATATTAGACTCTAATTTTGTCAATGAATCTTACATGGGTTCTAGAAATGAAAAAGCATTCCTTACATTGAAAATAATTAAGGTTAGTGGCTTTTTTTTCAAAATAAACTAGAGAAATGCTTACATATTCCCGGAATGTCATATCATTTGTGCTCTATCCAATGAAAACGTTCCAATTATCATTTCTTATGGGTCCATAATATCTATTACAATAGGTAGGGGGAGCAAAATAAATCGAAAACTAAACCAAATCGAACTCAATTCAATTTTTCGATTTCGTTTTTCCGGTTTTCAGTTTTTTATTTTATGATAAATCAGTGTATGTTCGGTTTTATGTTCAATGTCTATGAAAGAAATCAGTTCTGACTTAAAAACATAATTATATATAATATATATTTTTATTTGTAAATTATTAAATATTATTACTTATATTATTATGCTTTTACATATATTATTAAATATTATTATAATATATTTAAAAGGTATTTAAATTAGTAAGTTATTAAATGTTTTCTGTTAATTCAGTTAATCGAAAAACCAAATCAAAATAATTCGATTATTTTTAATCAATTTTGGTTTGGTTTTTATTTGACATGAATTTCGGTTTTTCGGTTTCTACCAAAGACTGAATACTTACCCCTAATAATAGGTTGTAGGGAAAGAAAAATAATCAAGAGAAATTTATAGGATATGGGATCCATAAAATGAATAATTGGAATATTTTCATTGGATAAATTATAGATGATACAGCACTCCGGTACTATGTAAGTATTTCTCAATAAACTAAGATGATGATTCAATGCTATATGAAGACACTGAAATGATTCTAAATTAATAATCCTAACAGTTTTAATAAATCTAAATTATAAAATAATAAATTGGATTGAAGCATATGACCCGGTGAAATGATTATGAGTAACTTTGGGTTTTTTATTTTTTTATTGAAGCTTTTTCTATCTATAAATTTAACATTTATAGCGTACGAATTGAAAAAGTTACAAAAAATTATACGGCATATTAATTATGTAATGTGTATATGTGTTTGTAATAATAATGCCGTTTATCTATTTTGAAAACATTTATAATTCATCTAATTCTTTCATCGAAATATATATTTAATTACTTTTTTACCAGTGAAATTTATATTCTCTTTGTTGGAGTCACATTAATATTTTTTCAAACTCATCGAAGATGAGGATGAATATGCTTTCATTATCTTATTATATATATTTTTTTATTCTTTTCATGTCCCTGTAGTGGTTTATGGTTAAACATCAATGTACCTACATAAACAATATTTTGATCATATTTGAAATGAAAAGTATACTAGAGGGGCTTTTTATTAGCTAAGAAGAGTGTACTATATAATTTCTTGCTTCAAATGTATCAAAATATTTTTCCTTGCAAAAAAAAAATGTATTATATAGTTAAACTAGATGCATTATGGACTTGAATGCAATTATGTATTATGTAGTGTAATTGTCTTCGAAATAATAAATTAATGATAAAATTGTTTATTCATGCTAAAAGTTTAATAATGAGACTTATAAATAGGAAAGAAATCTTTTGTCACTACCTTATAAACGAAGTCTCGTTATTAAACTTTTAACATGAACAAATAATTTTACCATTAATTTATTATCGAGAGGACAATTACTCTTTGAATAAAGTGAATATTTTTTGATAACTTAATATGGGAAAGAAGAAAAGTTATTAGATTTTAATTTAAAATTAATCAAATTTAATGTTTTTTATTCTGTAAAATTAGTTAGGAAAACAAGGCAAACTAAAATTTATTCAAATTAACAATCTTAGCAGTTTTATTGAATCTAATTTAGAGAATAGTAAATTGAACTAAAGTATAAAATATTGTGCCATGGGCCTTGTGGATAGCCCAATACATATATGTACAATATATGTACAATATTAAGCATTTTATATGAAAATAGTATGACCCATTTTATCCTTTATTTACAAGTCCATGCTTTTTTATAAGTTGTTGATGCTAATAATCAATTGGATTTCGACTCCAACCTCTTTAGTTGGAGGTTCTCATTTCTTATTCTTGTCTTTTCATTGTTTTATCTTTCCATATATAGTAAAATAAATGTAAAGATATTTTATTTTATTTTTCATATACTTAAAATTGTACACATTGATAGTGGGGGCTTAAATCTAGCTTGTATATTGCTTGTGATTACAATCCCAAAATAAAGGAAAGATAAGACTATATATGAATTGTGGGACCACTTTTTCAGGAATAATTCCAAGTGAGATTGGAAATTTGACAAACCTTCAACTCCTATCTCTTGAGTACAACAATTTACAAGGTAAGATTTTAATTATTTGATTGTCTTGGGCCATGCATGTGTCTTTTGTTTTTATCTCTCGACTGAAAAATAATTTTAAAATTGAGATTTTATTTTTATTTCTTTTATAATAATAACTTTATAAATGTAAAAATCGATAAAAAAAAAGAAATAAGTTAATTTTCAATCATTAAAAGGACTTCATAGCCTATCAATATTTGATGTGACATATTACGTAATTTTCTAATATGTGCATGGTGTTTTTTCATCAATTTTTTTAAACTCCTACAAGATGATGATGAATGTGATTTCTGTGATGTTCCCCAGAGAGAGAGAGAGAGTTAGAGTCCACAGAGAGAAGTCTTCCAAATTTTTTAATGTGTGTATGCTCATAGAATTTTTTTTGGCCAACGTTTGTCTGCTCATAGAATGCCGTTATCTATTTCGAAAACATTTTATAATGCATCAAACTCTGTTGAAATATATATATATAAATATATATTTATTCACTTTTTTTTACAAATGAAATATATATATTGAACTATCTATTTTGAAAACATTTTACTAGAGTTACATTACTTTTTTAAGCTCATAGAAGATGACAATGAATAAGGTTTCATTTTGTTATTATGCCTTTTTTATTCTTTTCGCGTGCTCATATTAGTTTAAGATTAAACATTAATGTACCTAGATAAACAATATTTTGTTCGCTTTTAAAATTGAAATAGGTCAAATTCCATAATCTCTCTTCAACATTTCCACTTTAAGAATTCTATATTTATAAAAAAAATCAATTTCAATGGTACTCTTCCAAAATTCCAATATCAATTGCAATGAAACGATATTAGAAAAATTATTTGATATGTTTGATGCAATTTATTTTCTTAATCAATAATTTTGACCAAGCTCTAGTAGCTATCTCTTGAAAACAACAACTTGCAAGGCATGACTTTTAATTGTATGATTGTCTTAAATTATCTTCCACTGTTTCATAATGCATTACCAAATAATAATTTTGCTAGATTACTTTTTTTAACACATGGAATGTCATGCTTTCTTGAACTGAACAATAATTTAATTTCTTTTAATCCCAAAATGAATTGTGAATAAAATGCTATACTTTTAATCCCAAATTGAACTGAGCAATAATTTAATTTCTTGACATTTAAGCGTACTTCCAAATTCAGTGTATGACGGTAATTCAATGCCATGGAGACTAAAATGATTTCAAATTAATAACTTTTACAGTTTTAACTAAATTATATAATAAGAAACTAAATTGAATATAAAAATCAGTGTAATGAGCCTTATGGACCAGCCCAATACAAACCATCTTAAGAAGGAGTTTCCACCAACCAGTCAATAATGAAATTGCATCATTTCAATTCATTTATTTTTAGAGAGACTGTTCTCTATTCAATCCTATATAATTACGCCTTTCAAGTTAATTTTATCATGTGATGGTTTTTGAATAATTATTTAGTACAAAATCAAAAGAAATAAAAGAAGTGCGCAAAATGAATAGGAGGGAGAGAAAAAGTATAATAGAGGGGCTTTTTATTAGCTAAGAAAAGTATACTATAAAATTTCTTGTATCAAAATATTTTTCCTTGCACAAAAAATATGTATTATATAGTTAAACTAAATGCATTATGGACTTGAATGCGATTATGTATGAAATAATAAATTAATGGTGAAATTGTTTAATCATGCTAAAAGTTTGATAATGAGACTTATAAATAGGAAAGAAATCTTTTGTCACTACCTTATAAATGAAGTCTCATTATTAAACTTTTAACATGAACAAATAATTTTACTATTAATCTATTATTGCGAGGATAATTACTTTTTCAATTAAGTGAATATTTGTTGATAACTTAATAAGGGAAAGCTGAAAAGTTATTAGATTCTAATTTAAAATTAATGAAATTTAATGTTTTTTTATTCTGTAAAATTAGTTATGAAAACATGGCAAACTAAAATTTATTCAAATTAACAATCTTAGTAGTTTTATTGAATCTAATTTAGAGAATAGTAAATTGAACTAAATCATAAAATATTGTGTCATGGACCTTGTGGATAGCCCAATACATATATGTACAATATTAAGCATTTTATATGAAAATAGTATGACCCATTTTATCCTTTATTTACAAGTCCATACTTTTTTATAAGTTGTTGATGCTAATAATAAATTGGATTTCAACTCCAACCTCGTTAGCGCGAGGTTCTCATTTCTTATTCTTGTCTTTTCATTGTTTTATCTTTTCAATAGTAAAATAAATGTAAAGAGATTTAATTTTATTTTTCATATAATTAAAATTGTACACATTGATAGTGGGGGCTTAAATATAGCTTGTATATTGCTTGTGATTACAATCCCAAAATAAAAGAAAGATAAGACTATATATGAATTGATCGGACTACTTTTTCAGGAATCATTCCAAGTGAGATTGGAAATTTGACAAACCTTCAACACCTATCTCTTAGCTACAACAATTTACAAGGTACGATTTTAATTACATGATTGTCTTGGGACATGTATGTGTCTTTTGTTTTTATCTCTGGACTGAAAAATAATTTTAAAAAAGAGATTTTATTTTTATTTCTTTTATAATGATAACTTTATAATTGTAAAAATCGATAAAAAAAAGAAATAAGTTAATTTTCAATCATTAAAAGGACTTCATAGCCTATCAATATATGATGTGGCCCATTCAAAAAATATATGATGTGGCCCATTCAAAAAATATATGATGTGGCATATTACGTAATTTTCTAATATGTGCATGGTGTTTGATGTGGTTTTCATGAATTTTTTTAAACTCCTACAAGATGATGATGAATGTGATTTCTGTGATGTTCCCCAGAGAGAGAGAGAGAGAGTTAGAGTCCACAGAGAGAAGTCTTTCGAATTTTTTTAATGTGTGTACATGTTTGTCTGCTCATGGAATGCCGTTATCTATTTTGAAAACATTTTATAATGCATCAAACTCTGTTGAAATATATATATATTTATTCGCTTTTTTTACAAATGAAATATATATTGAACTATCTATTTTTAAAACATTTTACTAGAGTTACATTACTTTTTTAAGCTCATAGAAGATGACAATGAATATGGTTTCATTTTGTTATTATGCCTTTTTTATTCTTTTCGCTTGCTCATATTAGTTTAAGATTAAACATTAATGTACCTAGATAAGCAATATTTTGTTCGCTTTTAAAATTGAAATAGGTCAAATTCCATAATCTCTCTTCAACATTTCCACTTTAAGAATTCTATATTTATAAAAACATCAATTTCAATGGTACTCTTCAAAAATTCCAATATCAATTGCAATGGAACGATATTAGAAAAATTATTTGATATATTTGATGTAATTTATTTTTCTTAATCAATAATTTTGATCAAGCTCCAATAGATATCTCTTGAAAACAACAACTTGCAAGGTAGGAATTTTAATTGTATGATTGTCTTAAATTATCTTCCACTATTTCAT